>JANIJH010000005.1:61424337-61434693 GCA_024520975.1 Erythroxylum areolatum
AAATAATTAACGAATAAATCCATAAATCAATAAATAATTAATTCAAATAAAATAAAAAAAATTTTCGGGGCCCAACAATGATCATCTACACAGTCGTGTAAGTGACCCTTGTCTAATTATAAATCCTATGTTTTAGTATAAAAAGGGAAATAATGAAGTTCATCAATATGTATAAAAAGAACATTGAAAAGGGAATGAAAGAGAGTGAGAGTAGCTGAGAAGTCTTTCTCATTCTATAATTAGTAGTTTTAGCAGCAAGTTGCCTTTTGAGTGTTTGTTCCATAATTAAATTGACAATGTTATTGATTTGAGGTATTAATTTGTATATTGAAACTTGATAGGATTACTTGTAGGTTTTTATAGTATAGTTTTGAGCAAGGGCTAAAAACTTAAAATCTTAAAACTCTTGTAATTTCCTATTTAATTGGTGAATTTGCTTATCGATTTGACTCGTGATTTTTTTCTCTACACTAAAGGTTTTTTCATGTATATCTGGTGTTTGATTTATTTTCATGTCATATATATATTGCTTGATTATTATTTTTTGTGATGGGTCTCTTGAGATTAGTTGATTATTCTTAATTGACATTGTGGGAGTTATGATTGGAACTCAACACTTCATACTAACAACCAATCTAGCATGAATGCAAATTGAATCATCGAATCTTCTTGAAGAGACTGAATTATAAAGAATACTTAGACTTCCCCCAGTTAATTTATAAAAACAAATAAGGACATATCAAAATAAAATTAATAACTTTATATCAAAAATAAAGCCTTTTGTATGGTGCTTTCCAATTTCTATGTCTAAATATCATTAAAATTGTTAGTATTGAGTTACAAAATTACGTGTAAAACTTCATTATCTTCACCTCATCAATCTATTTAACGATCCTATTAATTTTTTAGAACACCACTATTCCTTTATCCATGACTTATCAACCTTAATTTGTTTAAATTAATTTGAATACATATTTGTCATAAACATGTTATAAGACAAAAATCATCTCATAAACTTTTATTTGATTACATTCATTTGGACATTTGCATTTCAACATCTCACACATTTAACTTGGAATCGATAATTCGGGACACACTACACAACCAATGAACCAACTCAAACAACTCATAAGTTTCAAATATTATGTAATAGAACAACTCAAAAATAAAAATGTCAAACAAACAATAACCTAAAAACTGGTTTTGAAGTAAAGTTTAAACAATAATAATAATACTTTTATCAATTGAACTCAGTTTTTTTGCAATTGATTTTGCATATTTGATAAACTTTATACCTAAGTTTACATGAGCTGATTTTGAAGTAAAGTTTACCAAAAAAAAGAAAAAAAAAGTAGCTGCTTTGTTGAGCCCTGGATTTATTTTGAGCCCAATTCCTTGAAACATCATAAGACTTAAGCATGAGTATTATCTTGTAAGGTTATTTCAAAGAACTATCATTGGCCATCATCCCACAAGGGTGGCGTGTCCACACCAATCAAACATTGAAAACCACCTCATCTCTCTTACTTTAGGACCAATTTTGGGAAACTCCAACTGGAATTACCAATTGACTCCTTCAAAACATTTGTTTTCCATTATCTTAAGTTTTTAATTATACCAAAATCATTCAATTTAGTTCAGGAATCTAAAAGTTAGGGCCTAAACATTTGCAAACTTTTATTAAACTAAAATAGTACATTATACCCAACTTCCATCTAGAAATTAAAAGCCTTAGGGACTAAATTAAAATTCAATTCCTTTAGATAACTTGCATCTCTATGCCTCTAGTTTATCCAAAAATAAGAATCATCTCATTTGGAGGTCGGATAATAAGGTTATGGTTGAAAGAATCAAACAAGGTTTTTATGCCTAATCATATTGAACCTGTTTTGGGACAATTATCATAAGTTTCTCCATAAATGTCAAATTAAGGTTATATTAGGACTGTTTCAAAGAGGAATTTGATATCTACAACTTTTAGGAAGACAATAAAGTGAGATTTGGTCATATATTGGACCAGACGATAGGCTAGTTGATACTAGATGAAAGGCTTCGGTCTAAGACCTATTTTGGAACAATTATCATAACTTTCTATAGAGATATCGAATCAAGGTAATTCTTATACGGTTTCAAAGGGGACTTATATATCTACAATATTTATGAAAACAATAAAGTGATATTTTGTCATATAGAGGGTCAAATTTGGACCAGACAATAGGTCAGATGCCAAACAAAAGGTCAGACGAAAGGCTTCATTCTAAGGCCTATTTTGGAATAATTACTATAACTTTCTCTAGAGATATCAGTTCAAGGTTATTCTTAGATGGTTTGAAAAATAACTTATAGATATACAACTTTCATGAAGACACTGAAGCAAGATTTTGTCATCTAGGTGGTCAAAATTGAACCAGACAAAAGGTCAGGCGATTCAGTCTGAGATGCATCAGACGATTCAGTCTATAGTGCACCAGATAATTTAGTCTACAGTGCCCCATACAATTCAGTCTACAGTGCACCAGATGATAGGCACTAGACGATAGGGTTTCTACAGTGTCTTCCTCATATCACCAAAAGTTATGAATCACTAACTACACTCTCCATAGCATCTCCACTTATAAAGATCATAACTTTTGACTCCGATGTCCAAAAACTTCATACTATATACCATTGGAAAGCTAGAAGGATAAGCTACAACTTTCTAGAGACAACTTTGTCTAATTCAACCTAGATTGGTCTAGATTTTTCCTTGAAATATACAAAACTCCAATAATTCTCGAAATGCATCTAAAGTCTTGCTTTTAAAAAATATAACTTAATTTACAAAACATTGCAAAAGTAGAATAAATCCTTGGCTCTTGGTTACTTGATCTTATTTTCTTCACTTGAAGATGGGACGAAAAGAGGATGAGATTAAAAGCTTGTAGGTAACAAGTTTATAACAGAGAATAAGAAAAATCGTTGGAGTGTTCATTTTTCATATAAGAGTTATAAAGAATTGATAAAGCGCTTTGTTCTCAAATTCTTAGTCAAATTTACAATTCTAGCTCAAAACTCATAGTTAAAGTATCATCTCATCAACATAGCATATACATTTAACCATCAATTCAGAACATTCAAATTAGACAATTCAAAGATGCAATGCATAAACAAATGGCTTGAGGGTTCCATGGAAATATAATGGAGAAACCGAAGTTTACCCTATGAACAGAATGAGTCCAATCTCGAAGCTTATATGCCATAAGCGAGTAGTCAAGAGAAGGCTCTTGTCAATGTGCACGTGATGAACAAAATGGTTCCACTCTTGCCTGAACAAAAGCATATATTCATGCTCAATTCATTTCATGTTCTTTTTCATTTATACAAAATGCCATGACATTTTTCAAGGCATAACATAAAACATTTCAAAGCATTTCCTTCTTTATTTCAAAATTCATTAACAAAATTCATATACCAAACATATAAAGATTTCTCAAGTTATTCAAATAGCAATCATGCAACATTTATAAAACAACTAAAAACACTTAATTCTCTTGTTTTTGAAAACATGGTGATAGCTCATTACTCAATTATAAACATGCAACCCACCTTGATTTCCTTGCTTAAAGACTTGCTCAAAATGCCTCTACTCTTGCTCCTCTAGCCTCTCTTGATTCCCTTTATCCAAGACAAAATTTTCATTTAATAAGAATTCAAATTGGAAAACCCATCAGTCATATTCACTAAAATTGATCCGAGAATTCTTAAACCCATGCATTTTCTAATCTTTATGAACTAAAATCCTTCCAAAAATCCAAAAGATTCAAAATGATCTTACCTTGATTCTTCAGCAAATGAAGAGATCTTTGGCTCAAATGGAAGATCTTCTCTTCCTCTACCTTTTTCTCTTCTTGAACCACTTCAAAATCTCTCTCATAAGCTACAGAATGATGAAACCCTAGCTCAACTCTCTTCTTTTCTTTTAAACCACCAAAACTCTCTTCTCCTCTCTTCTATTTTCGTTTTTTCTATCTTCTCTCCCTCAATTCACGTTTATCTTCTTCATTTAAATGCAAGACTACTGGACCCCACTTCTGGAGCCCAGCATTCAGAGCAAACAATGATGAACCCTACTTTCGGAGAGTCCAGCATTAGTAGTCATTGACGGAAACAGTACTTGCCCTCAACTATACTAAACCTATTTCGGAACATTTAATATAACTTTCTCTAGAGAACTCGGATTAAGGTTTTCTTTAGATGACCTGAAAGAGGACTTCAAGATCTATAACTTTAATGAAGACCTTGAATGTAGATTCTATCGTCTAAATGGACAAAAATGGAGCAGACGATAGGAACAGATGAAGCCAAAGGAAAAAGTAGATTAATGAGGAAAATTGCCATAACTTTCCCTATAGATATTAGATTACGGTGTTCTTTATATAGTTAGAAAGAGGACTTCAAGATCTACAATTTAATATAGACTTTGTAGATAGATTATATCATTTAAAGAGTCAAAAATGGAGTAAATAATAGGTATAGATGAAACCAAATGAAAAGGCAGACAATAGGGAAAAGTAGATGAATAGGGAAAATTGCTATAACTTTCCTTACAAATATCAGATTGAGGCATTTTTAGATGATTAGAAAGAGGACTTCAAGATATACAACTTTTATGAAGACCTTGAAGATATATTCTATTGTTTGAAGGGTGAAAAATTGAGCAGACAATAGGTATAGACGAAACCAAATGAAAAAACAGACGAATGGGAAAAAGTAGACAAATCGGAAAAATTACTATAACTTTTCCTAAAGATATGGAATTGAGGTGTTGTTTAGCTTTTTTCAGAGAAGACTTCAAGATATACAACTTTTATGAATACCTCAAAGACAAATTCTATCGTCTAAAGGATCAAAAATGGAGCAGACGATAAGATGAGACGAAGCCAATGGAAAAAGTAGACGAATGAAAAAAGCAGATAAATGGGGAAAATTATCATAACTTTCTCTAAAAATATCATATTAGGGTGTTATTTATATGCTTCAAAAGAAGACTTAAAGAACTACAACTTTTATAAAGATCTCAAAGATAGATTCTATCATCTTAAGGGTCAAAAATGGAGCAAAAGATGAAATCAAATGAAAAGGCAGACGAATGGGAAAAAGTAGATAAATCGGGAAAATTGCTATAACTTTCCCTAAAGATATCAGATTGAGGTGTTCTTTAGACGATTTGAAAGAATACTTCAATATATACAACTTTCATGAAGGCCTAAAAGATAAATTCTATCATCTGAAGGGTAAAAAATGGAGCAGACAATAGGTACAGTGAAACCAAATGAAAAGCAGACGAATGGGAAAAAGCAGATAAATAGGAAAATTTGCTATAAATTTTCCTACATATATCAGATTGAGGTTTCTTTAGATGGTTTGAAAGAGAACTTCAAGATCTAAAACTTTCATGAAGACCTCAAAGACAAATTCTATCATCTGAAGGGTCAAAAATGGAGCAGATAATAGGTACAGATGAAACCAAATGAAAAAGCAGACAAATGGAGAAAAGCAGATAAATCGGGAAAATTGCTATAACTTTCCCTACAAATATTATATTGAGGAATTCTTTAGATAGTTTGAAAGAGGACTTCAAGATCTACAACTCTATTGAAGACCTCCAAGATAGATTCTATCGTCTAACGGGTCCAAAATTTAGCAGACGATAGGTACAGATGTAACCAAATAAAAAAGCAGATAAATAAGAAAAATTGCTATAACTTTTCCTATAGATATTGGATTGGGGCGTTCTTTAGATGATTTGAAAGAGGACTTCAAGATCTACAACTTTTATGAAGACCTCAATGATAGATTCTATCGTATGAAAGGTTAAAAATGGAACAAACCATAGTATATAGAAGGTCAAACATAGAAGAAGCAGAAAGTCAAATATAGACGATATGAAGTCATCACAGACGATATATTTTTACAGACGATATGATGACATCATATCATAGATGATATGATGTCATCATAGACGATACATTTTTACAGACGATATGACGTCATCACAGACGATACTATCTATATTCCTGAGCATCTCCACTTATAAAGACCATAACTTTTAACTCCAATGTCCAAAATTCTCATGCTATATACCCTTGGAAAGCTAGAAAGATAAGCTACAACTTTCTAGAAGACAACTTTAACTAATTTAGCTTAATTTAGTCCATATTTCCTCATAGAAGACTACACACCATTTTTTACACCTAGGAAAGACTTGGATTTTGAAATGTACAACGACAAAGGAAACATGCACATACATCTGGGAAACTTTTCAGTTCTTAACTCATTTACCAAATCAACAGAAGCTCATACATAACTTTAATTACATATTAACATTATAAACAAAAGCTTAACACAAATACAACATATATAAGATACTCAATGTTTTAACATGCTTATGAAGCTATCCAAAAGTGATTGAACTAACTTAGTTACAAAAATTTCTAATATCTTGGAGTTTCCGATGCCTTGCAAGGATTACTAAGCTTTTTGTTTTACACATGAGGAGGGAATTGTGGGGCGAGCTATATAGCTCAGTGGCTAATATATTTATAATCATTGGCAATTGACCAAAGTCAAGCAGATGTACATGTATATATATATATATATGTATTCAGCAATTTAAGCATTCATTAATTTAGCTCAAAATTCATAACATATAACACTCAAAATGATTCATACTTAGCAATTCAATTATGCAATGCACAAGCAAATGGCTCAAGAGTTTCGTGGAATGAAACAAAGAAACTAAAGTTTACTTCGTGAATAAAACGAGTCCAAATTCTCAAGATCTCGTGGCCTTAAGCGAGCAACTGGGAGAAGGCTATGGGTCAACGTGCACGTGACTAACGAAACGGGTTCCTCTCTTGCCCAAATAAAAGCACATAATCATGCTCAAAATCATTTTATCAACTGCTCAAACTTTCATGCTTTTCTTCTTTTTATCTAACTCAAAATGTTATAATCTTTTTCAAGGAATAACATAATCACTATGCATTTCCAAACATTCACAATGATTTCAATTTCTCGCAAATCAATTTCAAACAAAATAGCATACATATACATAGGTAAGAATTTTCCCAATTACACAATAACTATAAATACATTACCCACCTAATTAGCTTGCAAAAACCAAGTCAAGCTTGCCTTTCCCCTTGCTCTTGTGTAGGAGTCCCTTGCTTTCCTAAAGCAACCAAGGTTCCATTTAAAACACATTTCAATAACTCATAAACTTCAAAATAAAGAAATCACAAAATGGCAATACACATAAATTAAGCTCAAATCTAACCTACCCATAGTACATCTAGGTTAGATAACTTCTAACCTAACATCAATTGGGTCTCCTAATCTATCTTCTTCCAACACAAACCCTTCACTCTCTACACAAACCCCTTTTCTTTTTCTCTAACTCCTTCACCCTTAACACAACTTATTCCTTTAATAAAGTAAGAAGAAAAGATAGTTAACCTATCTTAACAAACTTGATTTCTCTTCTTTCCTCCTTTCACCAAAACCTCTCTTCCTCTCTCTTAATTTCATTTCTCACTCTTCTCCCTCTTCAATTTACATTTTTCTCCTCTTAACAAGCAAAACAACATATTCTTTTTTTTTCTATTTCTACCCTTATTGAGCCCAAAAATCCACCTTACCCTTCCTTATAAGCTTATGTTTTGTTATGCTCAAGTGATCTCCTCGAAATGTCCTTGAACATCCTTGTTACGTGAACACTTTAATTCCACTTACCCATTTAACATATCCTACTACCCTTGACATAATTATAGCTCCAAAATTAAATATATCAAAACTCTAAAATTATCATTATTTCTTTTTTCATGCTTAACCTAAAGAAAAATTTCAGGGTCCAACAGAGGATAGCATCCACAATAAAACTGCTACCATCACATATAGTCTTAAAAGGTTGAATCCAATTAGGTGGTTAAATTATTGAGGCAAAAGTCAAAAGTTCCTTTAACTTATCGAAAGCTTCCTCATTAAATTCAAATGGTAGGTCCTTTTATAATAAATGACATAGATTTGTTAAAATCTTATTGAAGTATTTGATAAACCTGTAATAAAACCTGCATGACCAAAAAAGAATGAACTTCTCTCACATTGGGGTAGGGTAAGTTTCAGACAATTTTTACCGTAGCTTTATCAACCTCAATCCTTCTAGATGAAATTACATGTCCCAAAACCATTCCTTTTTCAATCATAAAATGAATTTTTTTGGAATTTAGAAAATTATTAGTTTCGATGCATTGTTAAAGTATGCAATTCAGATTATTTAAGCATGCATTAATTGAATCCCCATAGACAGTGAAATTGTCCATAAAAACCTCAATAATGTGCTTAATATAGTCAGAGAAAATACTTACCATACATCTCTGAAAGGTGGTTAGGGCATTGTAAAGTCCAAAAGGCATTCTTCTATAGGCAAATATACCAAATGGGTATGTGAAGATTGTTTTCTCTTGATCTTCTAGAGCTATCATAATTTGGTTATAACTTGAATATCCATCAAGAAAATAATAGTGAGATCATCTCGAAAGTCGTTCAAGAATTTGATCAATGAATGGGAGTGGAAAGTGATCCTTGCGTGTATTAGCATTTAACTTTCTATAAGCAATGAATACTTGCCATCCATTTTGAATTCTTGTAGGGAAAAACTAGTTATTCTCATTTTTCACCACTGTAATCCCACTCTTCTTTGGTACCACTTAGACTAGACTTACCCAATTACTAGCCAAAATTGGATGATTATACTAACATAAAGCAGGTTCAAGATTTTCGTCTTCACCACTTCCATTATTAGAGGATTCAATCTCTTTTTTGTTTCTCACGATGGTTTGGATCCTTCTTCTAAAAGAAGTCAGCGTATACATGTGGAAGGGCTAATACCCTTAATGTCAGCTATGGTCCATGGTTGACCTAAAGCATGATAATTAATATTAAATAATTGTAAGTGCATAGTGTAGTTCTAGCTAGTGTCGACAAGGATGGGTCAATCTCAAGAAGATGGTAAGTATTAGTAATTACTGTTGTTTTATTATCTTAAGAAAAATAAAATTCAAAAATTAAAGTAAACAAGCAGCACGAATCAAAGCAAAGGATTGAAGACACTTAATTAATTATTGATATTAGATGATTAGTACATAGGCTTAGAAACCCTTATCCAATTAATTGTTTTTCATGCAATTATGTTGATGATTAATTATGTTGGGCACCGTTGTCAGAACCCAACTCTTGTAGAAATATCATAACTAATTTTCATCATTCACATTTCAATATCCTCAAAATTAAAGGGTTTTACAAAGCTATGATGGCCCTTCAAGCCACATTACAACACAATCACAAATCTCAAAATATAAAAGTTACATGAACTATAAATTCTTGAAAAGTGACTAAAGCCTTCTGTTTTCCAAAACTAACTCAAAATGCAACATAAGCAAATTTGGAGTGATGCCTTGACTCTCTTTCACTCCATCTCTTGCTCATCACCTAGAGGTGAGACAGAAGGGGGTGAGTTTAAAAGCTTGTGGGTAACAAGTTTATAACGAGGAATAAGCAAAATCATTGAAAATTTATAAAGCGCATAGTTCTCAAAATTTCAAACAAATTCACAATCTTAACTCAAACTCATAGTTCAAATATCATGACACAACACTCAATTATGCACCATTCATGACTATGCATAGATGCAATGCACAAACAAATGGCTCGAAAGTTCCGTGGAAGAAAACAAATAAACTGAAGTTTATATCGTGAACAAAACGAGTCCGATTCCTCAGGATCTCGTGGCCTCAAGCAGGCAGTCAGGAGAAGGCTATATGTCGACGTGAACGTGGCTAACGAAACGTTCCTCTCTTGCCCAAACATAAGCAAATTTATGCTCAAATCATTTCATCATACTTTCATGCTTTTTTTGCTTTTCCAAATATACAGAATGCCATGACATTTCTCAAGGCATAACGTAAAATGTTTCAATACATTTCCATCTTTACTTTGAAATTCATCAATAAAAATTCATATACCGAAACATGTAACAATTTTGCAAATCATTCAAAAGCAATAAAAGCAACATTTATGAAGTAATTGAAATTACTTTTATTTTCTTGATTTGTAAGAAAACATTAATGACTCATTACTCAATTATAAATATGAAACCCACCTAATTTCCTTGCTTATAGGTTTGCTCAGAATGTCTCTTCTCTTTGTCAATAACCTGAGGTCTCTAAGGTTCTTTCTTGGCGTATCTTTAATGTGTGCTCCGTGAGCTGATCTAACTGAAATAGGTCTCTTCACCAAATGAAGAGATCCCTGGCTCAA
>JANIJH010000005.1:61434793-61466237 GCA_024520975.1 Erythroxylum areolatum
ACATCCTTATTACATTAACACTTTAATTCCACTTACCTATTCAACAAATCCTACTAACCTTGACATAATTATAACTCCAAAATTTAATCTATCTAACCCTCCAAAATTATTTTTAAATCATGCTTAACCTAAAGAAAAATTTCAGGGTCCAACAAAGACAACCTTTTCATCTTCCAATCCTACCCTTAATGAATGTAAAATGCCTATTTTGCCCTTCCTTGTATCTTTATCCTTAAGTGTCCTGCCAAAAATACCCTTGAACATTCTTATGACCTTTACATTTTAATTCCATTAATCCATGCAATAAAATCTTACTAACCTTGACATTATTAAATAATTACAAAATGATTAATCTATTAAAAACCTCAAAATTATTTAAATCATGCTTATTCATCAAGAAAAAATTTTGGGAGCCAACATGCTTACTACATCTACTGTAAACTGTTGGATCATTCTCAGTTTAGTGCTTATTGTTCGTGGTGGATATTGCTATCACACAACTAGAAGGAATTGGAACATTTACAAGTTTCCTTACTAGAGTAAATATGTCATTAACAATTTTAACGATTTAGTTCTTATATGATATTAGTACAGCCAAAGTCTTTAAACATACTGATTATTAAGATGTCCTATGTTCACATTTACTTGTTTTTGACCTTTTTATGATGATTTATGTTCACATTTATTTACTTTGGTGTGTCTAACTTGATGTTGTAATAAATGTAGTAAGATCCATTGAAATTTTGATAATGGAATTGGGTGCAAATCTTCTATCTTAATTTTAACGTTAAATTCTTATTATTAATCTTTTATTGACCAATAAAGAATTGAATGAGAGCGCAAGTGCATAATTAGTGCAAGTGGCATCAATAAAAATAATAATTAATATAACACTTGAAGATAAAGTCGAAAATGATAAGTTATCTCAAAGAAGAAAAGCGTTGGCTCATGTCACGTTCATCTTAGTCGGATAATCATTGAGATTGAGCGAACAAGAAAAAGTAGAAAAAAAGGAATACTTATCTGCCTTGTCACAAGCACACAAGTTTTTATCCTATTCAATAATATCTCTTTTATAAACATCCATACTTTGTCAACTTGGCTTTTAGCCAATCCTTATCTTCATTTTCCTCCACTATTCTTAGTCAACTCCTCTACTTTTGATGTTCCTTTCCAGATGTTAAAGTTCCTAGTTCACTGTCAGCTCCATAAATGTCCGAAAGATAAATGCATGTCCCTATCAACTATCTTCTATTTCGAGCCTCCTTATAAAGCTTACTTAAGACGCCCATGTACCACTCTAACATGAACACTAAAACATATATTAAAAGCAATAAACGAGTTGATACCAGGTCTATTGGAAGAAATAGTGTTGGAGTGCCTAACTTGGTTGCACTACTTCACTCATTGAGTCACCGTCGGAGTTTGCACACGGTGGCGCCATCTTTTCAAAAGCAGAGACTTTTACCACCATAGAAAGCAAACTGGTCACTTGTATATAGCCGCTTGCCTCATGAAGTGTTGCCAGAGGAATCTGGAAGGAAAGTGATTGGTTTCCCTAAACATGGGGTCTCCATATTCTACCCCCTTAATGGCACATGGGAATAGCTCGAACCGGTTCCTGGGCATCCAGATGGGCTTCCTTTATTCTACCAAGTGATCAATCTGGAGGGGAAGCTGGTTCTTACGGGTAGGTGGGACCCAGTGAATTATGAGCCGGTGACTGATGTGTTTGCTTATGAGTTCACGAATCGACGGTGGAGACAATTCGCTAATAGCTCACGTCCCACACACCATCACAGATGAGTCCAAATATTGGCTCACAGTGTCCACTATAATCAATCATCTAGACTAGTCAGATCTTCGGCTTCAGCTACTTGAAATATAAGGGGATCTCAAGTAAGATCTACCTCTATACCTCATATCTATAAGAGAAATTGACCTGCTGTCATATAAGGGAATAATACATCAGCTATGGTATTTGACAGAATCATCAGTATGGAAGTCTTTTAACTTTAAATACAAACCCTCCAATATCTAACTTCTAACAGTTGCATATTATCCATTTACTCTTATTAGAAAAACATTTAATAACAAGTTCAATGATTTTGAAACATATGATGAGCCCATCACAAAAGTTAGAACAATAAAACCTTTTAAACGAACCATAGAAATTAACATACTTAACTCGGTCTCATGCCCCCATTTCTGCAGACTTCTTCTTATTTCCTTCAGCAAAAACAATGGCGAGCTCTAGGCTAAGAAGAATTTCACCATCCATATGATGCTTAGTGTTACAAAGGTAACCTTGGAGACTCGAACTTACACCCGAAGTTTCTCGCTCACATTCTTTGCATGACAATCTCACTTAGATATGTTAAAGTAAGACTCAGCCTTTCCCCAACCCTCGAAGTGGTCACCTTACACACACTCAAAGAAACAATGCAGAAGCAACAAAAAACATAGGCAATAAGGAAAACACAAAGATACAGTTAAAAGACCAACTTTATATACTCTCCCTCAAAAGAATACAAAGAATGCTCTCTCTAAAAACTGAGAAGAGCAAAGCTCGAATGAGCTATATATAAGCATCTAACCTGGAGTCACAGATTCCTACTAAACCTGTGCTACCTAAAATTGTGCTAAGATCACGTCTATCCCTATCAGATAAGATCATATGAACCAATTGGATGGCACCCCCATCCAAATAGGACTCTAACTGATAAGATATAATCTAACAAGATAACATAACGATAGAGTTTACATTCATCTAGAACACTAACATCCTTATCCGCGAAGATCTTCATTATCTTTAAATGTTGAGTTTTGCTGCAACTCTAACTCCCAGTCATCGCCACATCATCCAAGATCTCCCTTGCGATCTCTATCTGTTGATAATGCAATGTGATCTCGTCGAAGCCCACTAGCACACCAGTCTGATCCAATGCTTCCCACGACAAGTTTGTTAGTCGTGGTCCATCCATCCGAGCCTAGCCAAGTCCCTAGCCCATCAAGTCCTTAGCCAAGGTCAAGTCAATCTCCACAAGGTCTGATGCTCTACCAAAATTTGCACCAAGTCTGATCCCACTCGCCCGTATTTGCCTTAGTGTTTCCACCACAGCATATTTGCACATAGGTCCATCAATGCACATCCATGGACAAGTCCATCTTCCATGTCAGGCTCACTCATGATGTAGTCACATCGCTCCATGACTAATTCACAAGTCACAAACTGAGTTAGTATATAACCTCGCGCATTTTACATATCTCTAACCTACCTCACCGAAGTTAGGTGTTATGCGGCTCGTTGTGCTTGTATGCCTTCGCGCATCTTCGTGAATCTCGTACACCTTTGCGCTTTCTCGTGCACCCTCGGGTCTTGCATAACTTAGTTTTCCAACTCTACGCGGCCTCGCATCCGAATCTCAAGTCTAGTCGAAGATTTCTGCCAATACGTGCCTACACATATCGAATCTCACCTACTCTTGAAATCTTTGTCGATACTTCCCATATCCCTCACCTACTTCACAAGTTCCTCGGGTTTTGCTCGTCAACTCGCAAGACTTTGCCTTATTCCTAGTCAACATGCTTTCCTTGTGCCAACTTACGTGCCAAGCGTTAGCCAAGGCTCGCCAACACTCGCATGATTCTGCAGTCTAAACTTAAGAGTCTAACAATCCACCCCTACTAGAAGAATTCAACACCCTCATTGAAATAATCTTTGGGCACTCGTCCACGAGCGGTTTCCTCGAAGACTCCTTAGTCAGCTTTTGAAGACGGTAGCAAGCCTTCATATCGATTGGTATTTCACCCACATACCATTTTCCCATTCTATTGGGGTTGTCTTTACTTCCTCTTGGACTCGCCTTCTCAAAGCTCACTGCACTAGCCAAAGACATGTTGAGAAGCGCTGAGCTTTCCCTATCATCTTGATCCTTCGCGATCTTGGCAACTATATGCTCCTTACCCACCTTCTGTTTTGGGTTTTCTCGAGCATAATTCGACTCCTTTTCAACGATCATAGCTGACATATGGGCTACCGGTGTCGTAGTCTTTTTCATTCTACCAATAAATCTACAATAATTAACAAAGAAGGTTTTTTCACCATACATAAACATTATACCTCCTAAACTAGGGTATAACACCATCTTTGCTGCCTTAAGGAAGTCGATCCTCAATATCAACTCAAAATCCTCAAGTGGTATGATCAAGCAATTCATCCTAGCACTCCAACTTCCTATGCTTAGTAGGACGTTGTAAGCAACTTCTATCACCGCTTATGCCTTAACCGCTAGGGTCTTTACTTTTGTTGGGGTTTGAGACATTTTAAGCCCCAACTTGCGCACCATTCTTTTCGCTACCAAGGAATGTGACGCACCGATATCCACCATTGCGGTCACCTTTATCCCATTAACCTGTATCTTCACATATATTAGTTCATCATAAAGATTATGTTCTTTACTAATCGCATTCAATAACACAATTGGATTTAGCATCGCCTCCTTCAAAGATTCTCTCTCTTCTTCGGCTATCAGAGCGTTTAGCTTCTCTTTCCTCGGACATTCTCTCACATAATGTGATCCATCGCACAGATAACAAGCAATCTTGCCATTTTTGGAGGACGTCTCCCCACTCTTGGAGCCACCATTTTGCTTGCTTTTTCACTTGAAGTCTCCCCTCTTAGAATCCTTCTTCTTTTTCCCCTCGGCATTCTCCTGTTGATCATGGACATTGCCCTTTATAGAATTAGAGGAGTTTACCACAGTAGTTTCCTTCATCGCTTGAAAGTCCACCAAGGCATCAGCGGTCGCGATTGCACCAACCACGTCGTTCACATTTTGCCTCCACAACTCCATTTGTGCCCACGGTTGTAACTTGGACAAAAAGTTGACGAGCTTGTCCTCGTCTGACATGTTTTCAATATCAAGTAGTAGAGAACTAAAAGATTTCACATAATCTCTTACTGATCCATCCTATATTAGCTTCTTTAAGGCATCCCTCGTGAGCCAAGAAGTATTCATGGGAGGAAATTAATCCTTCAACTCTTTCTTCATGAGCTACCATGTATCTACGGGAGTTCTACCCGCGTTGACCTCTGCAAAAGTCCTCGTCCTTCATTAGAGCTTGGCATCACCATCCAAGTATATGGTCATCACATTGACCTTATCAGCGTTAGATACTCTAGCAGCTACAAAGTACTACTCCATATCCTACAAGAAGTTCTCCAACACCTTAGCATCTCATACGCCTTCGAACACCCTAGGTTCCCCTACTTTCACAGAAGAAAGTCGCGATGTTGATCCTTCACCTTGCTCAACATCTAGCGTTGCAACGGCACGCCTCAGCACAGTGATCTCGAACTGGGACTCCTCTTGTGCCTTCAACAAATCCACTATCTGTTGTTGCAACTGTTGGATTCTCGCCTCCAACATGTCGAAACGAGTACTGTGAGAAGTGACTTCTTCCTTCCCCTGAGGAATAGGTCCAAAGAGTGTCTCCAACTAAGAAATCCGTTTTGTTAAATTGCCTACTGTCATTTCAAACTTAGGCTCTGATACCAATTGTTACAAGCGTAAACTTGGAGACTCAAAATTACACTCAAAGTTTCTCACTCACACCCTTTGCACGACAATCTCACTTAAATCCGTTAAAGTAAGACTCAGCCTTTCCCTAACCCTTAAAATGTCTACCTCGCACACACTCGAAAAAATAATGCGGAAGCAACAAAAAACATAGGCAATAAGGAAAACACAAAGATACGATGAAAAGATCAACTTTATATACTTTCCCTCAAAAGAATACAAAGAATGCTCTCTTTGAAAATTGAGAAGAGCAAAACTCAAATGAGCTATATATAGGCATCTAATCTGGAGCCACAGATTCCCACTAAATATGAGCTACCTAAGATCGTGCTAAGATCACATATATCCCTATCAAATAAGATCACATGAACCAATTGGATGACACTCCCATCCAAATAAGACTCTAACTGATAAGATAGAATCTAATAAGATAACATAAAGATAGAGTTTACATTCATCTAGAACACTATCTAGAATACTAGCATTTTTTTCTGCGAAGATCTCCACTATCTTTAAATGTTGATTTTTGCTGCAACTCTAACTCCCAGTCATCGCCACATCATCCAATATCTCCCTCGCGATCTCTATCCATTAATGATGCAATGTGATCTCGTCGAAGCTCACTAGCACACTGGTTTGATCCAATGCTTCCCATAATAAGTCTGTCAGTCGTGGTCCATCCATCCGAGTATAGCTAAGTCCTTAGTCCATCAAGTCCTTAGCCTAGGTCGAGTCAATCTCCACAAGGTCCGATGCTCTACCAAAATTCGCACTAAGTCTGATCCCACTCTCCCACATTTGCCTTAGTGTTTCCACCATAGCCTATCCGCACATAGGTCCATCAATGCACGTCTATGGACAAGTCCATCTTCTATGTCAGGCTCACTCATGGTGCAATCTCTTCCCTCTATGACTAACTGAGTTAGTATATAACCTCACGCATTTTACATATCTTCGACCTACCTCACCAAAGTTAGGTGTTTATGCGCCTCGACGTGCTTACATGCCTTCGTGCATCCTCGTGATTCTCATACACCTTTGTGCTTTCTCGCACACCCTCGGGTCTCGCATGACTTAGTTTTCCAACTCCACGTGACCTCGCATTCGAATCTCATGTCTCGTCAAAGATTTTCACTAATATGCACCTATGCATATCGAGTCTCGCCTACTCTCGAGATCTTCGTTGATACTTCCCGCATCCCTTGCCTACTTTGTAAGTTCCTCGGGTTTTGCTCGCCGACTTGCAAGACTTTGTCTTGTTCCTAGTCAACACGCCTTCCTCGTGCCAAGCATTAGCCAAGGCTCGTCAATACTCGCACAATTCCGCAGTCTGAACTTAGGGGTCTAACAGTTAACATCTGTAGCGTTAGCAAGACCTAAATAGTGCACAAATCCAAAATGATGTGGCTTCCTAAAACATACAAAAAGAGTCAAAGTTGTAACCCAAGAAATGAGAAATGCATAATATTTAGCTTTATAGACTACCATAAAAATAAGATCCTTACTCCATTGTGATAACGAAGACCATGACAAGAACAAGAGACACCTCATATCACGATATTAAAACACAATTATGTTTTGCTACCTTTGAAAGAGCCAATATTAAATTGAGTTGATATTCTTCAACATTTGAACTCTTCACATTGTATACAAACCTTACTTCCTTCAATCTTGATGTATATCAAAATCAACTTGAATAGTGCTCACTCTATATAGTTGATTGGTGTCTTCAAGTAACTCTTACGACTTCATTCTTGTCTTCCACAATACTCTTACTACATTTTTGTCTTCAACGGTTTCAATGGAAAAACCGAATTCCCATAAACAGTAGAGAATTAGAAAAGATCCCTCTATCAGATCATTGTTTGAACCTTGAGGAATGACACAAAAGATGACCAGATTTTACAAAGGAAATAACTAAATTGACAAAACAGTAACTCAAAATATTTGCATAAAAAAGGTTAATCAACACGCTCCACAGAATTGAAAGATATAAAAGTTCAGATTCAAAGAAGGAAGAAGAGGATAGATTCGAATTAACGAAAACTAAATCTCATATACAGGGTTTCAAATTTACCTACTAAGCCTCATAAAGAACTTGTCTCGAGTAACCTAGATAACGGTTAAAGAACAAACCAAGAAAGTTGGTAGGATCAAAATCACGCTACAATCTGATTCAATTGATAAGTGAAGTTTAATTCCTAAATTGAAAAGAACAAGAGGGTTTTCTCCTCTCAATATTGCCGACGGCTCACAGAAAACAATATGATCAAATGTTCCAAAAAAATCCTAAAACATAAGTATTTTTACCTAGGCTTAATGCTAAAAGACTTGGGCTTAAAATACATGGAAGTTCAAAATATAATTATAACTTAAAACAAGTCCAAAAATAGAATAATAAAAACACGTCTAAACCTGACTTGACGCACTTTCAAGTCTGATCATAAATGTGCCTCTCCTTTTGAGCTTCAATGATGATATGCAGCCCAATATAATGGTCTTTAAGTCCTAAGTGGGTCCAATCTAAGGTTTTTTAGATAAATGAATCAATTTGAGTTGCGATTCAGATAGCTCTCCTTCAATAGACTTGATGCACTCCATTTTTTCTACAAATTGGCCCACATGTGCATAGAGAGTTTTTTTAAGTCTCTCGGTCCTAGCTTTGGATATAGATCTAACTGAAATGGCAAACTATGTCCTATCACGCATGTCATCTCTATGGTGATCCTTGCTTCTGCTCACTTCACTAATGGTTAACCAATATGATAATCCTGTGGTAAATATATGTTTTTGAGAGGAATGAACTCCTCGTTTATATCTTCCGACCTGTCATAGCAATGATATTTGGTAATCAGATCGGTATTACGAATCAAGGAAATCATAAGCTAGTCCAAGGTAGAATTCCTGGGATTTGTACTCTAGATTTTATATCATACAATGATGCAAGATACCAGAGCAGATTCCACTTCTGTCGAACCTAATAAAACTACAATCACTGAGAAACTATTCTTGGACATGAAGTGAACACTTGAGTCGTAAACTCCCCAAAACAAAAGCGTAAATTTAGAAAATTATCATATTACAATGCCAGAATTCAAAATTTGAAAACACAAGCCTTTTCTTTTCACAATTTTTTGATGTCCCAAACCAAAAGAGTCTCGACAGGGTGAACTGGGAGGCTAGAAACCTAACAACGAGAATGAGAACAAAACCCTAGAAATAAACATCATAATTAAGAAGATTACCAGCATATAATCCTTAACACTATTATCATTATATCAAATGCATACACAAACAGATATATAAGTAGACTTTAAATATAAGAGATTTTCCTTTGGAGAGATGAGCAGGTTTATTTAAAAGTCGATTCCAGAAGCTTCGGGCTATGTCACATCATGCATCGCCACCTGCTACCCTCGATGGGGATCTTCCAACATCTAGCTGTCAAGATTATTCATAGGCTGCAGTGGACGGTCAAGAGTACTTTCAGCTTTAAAATCTTACGGGCTATTCGGCCCAATAATTAATGGGTTATGTGGGCCATTTTAAACGCGACCCGAATGAAACCTGCTAGGGCTCTTAAACCTTTAATAAACCTCTGTCTCCTCATCTGTTCTCTCTTCCATACCCTATTAGCTTTAAAAATAATGCCGTTGGAAAGCCGATAGAGAAGGAACAATCTTGCTTGTTAGGGTTTTTGGAACTTGTCAATTGAACGATAATGACAGCTCCTTCGAAGAAGAAGTCTCGGAACAAGAACTCGAAGGGCGAAACCAAATTCAATAAAGCATCGAAGAAGCAGTTCAAGGGCAATAGGAAGGATTCAAACGACGTCACTAAAGATGAAGCCGTTGCGTTGCAGCTTGAAGACGACGTCCCTGACTTTCCTAGAGGTTTTATTCTTTCGTCATCATGCAACGTGACATCCTGTTTGCTCCAAGAAAACTGAGGAACTAATACTGATAATTAGGCAATACTTATTTCATTAATTGGAATGAGATTTCCATTGATTGTGGTAATAGTTATCTGCAATCAATTTGTGCACTATTTTTAATGGTTGTGTATTTTTAAGGTGGAGGAGGCTGGTTGAGCCGAAAAGAACGGGATGATATTGCAGCAGAAGTGGATGCTGAATTTGAGGCTGAGAAGAGTGTATTAAAGAAGACTAAAAAGACGAGGAAGAGGCCCCAGAACAAGAGTCATTTGGCGGAAGATGATTTTGGTTCACTTTTTGGTGATGGGTTAGCTGGCAAACTCCCTCGATTTGCCAATAAAATCACGCTGAAGGTTTGGACTAAAATTACTACGAAATATTAATTGAACTGAAACAAAGTGAATTTATTTCTATAGAAACATATGCATATGTGCATATGTGGTCAGTTTTATGTTGTCGTTTGAAAGTAAATGGTATAGACGAATATCATGCGACATATTTAGAATAACAATTAATTTCCTTGAAGGGTGACTTAATTAGTGGGAATGCAAACTGGAAACTGTGAATTGTATTATTTTTTCTTGTTGTTTTGAATTTTTTGTACTCTGTAGCACTGTCTTAGTTGATATAGTAGGATCATTTTGTTTAATGGAAGAAAAAGGATGATTTTTAACAAATTTGATAAGGTATGACTTTTTCAAGAAGTTATAACTTCTCAAGCTTAGAGATATTTGATTTTACATTTTCTGATACTAAAGTTACTATTGAAAACTTATCCTTTATTTCATTATTGTTAAAACAGGATGGTGTTAGGATGCTATTTATAATGAGAGTTTATCCTAGAGTAGTGAATGTATAATTGACAACGATTGGTTTTCAAGATCAGTAAGCTGTGGGCTTTTCTGCTGCAATGTAGTTGCACTTGATTATCCATTAGGGCTTCTTGGTAGCATAGCTTGTAGAATCATCTTCTTTAAAGTGCAATTACTCTGTGTCTAGTCCTATAAAGCAATTTATGGTTCAAATTGAGGAATTGTTGGAACCTAAATGCATACACAAGCACACGAATATTTAGTACTGAATATTTGGATTGAGAATTTCTAACTCTTTCACATTTTTTGTTTGGTCCAAATTTCGTGAAATAGATATATCATATTTAGTATTGCTACAAAACTTCTGGTTAAGTTTCGTCTCTTACATTCGTATGCAGAACATTTCTCCTGGAATGAAGCTTTGGGGAGTTGTTGCTGAAGTAAATGAGAAGGATCTTGTAATTAGTCTTCCAGGTGGCTTGCGTGGGCTAGTACGACCCAAAGATGCACTTGATCCTATTTTTGACAATGAAATTGAGGTACTTAGATATTCTTCAAAGTTGAAAGTGTTAAAGGATTTCTTCATTTTTTGTTTTTATGATTTCATAAGATTGTTTTTGTAATTTCTTCACACTATAATATGGTTCTTCAATACCAGGACAGTGAAAGTATTCTTCCAAGCATATTCTATGTTGGCCAACTGGTTTCATGCATCGTATTGCAATTGGACGATGATAAGAAAGATAACGGAAAGAGAAAGATCTGGCTTTCCTTACGTCTTTCACTGTTGCATAATGGCTTCTCTATAGATGCTGTTCAAGAGGGGATGGTAGGGAAACTCAAATGTCTGAAATAATATTTGTGAATCACATAGATTGTCATATATAGTACCATTTGTGTGAAATTGTGATCCCTCATGAGCATTTAATGCAAATTTGAAACTTGAAATATGTTGAGTTGGGTATTACAAACAAGATTTAACTAAAACATTACTTAGGAGGCTGAACCCTAGTGCAAAGGAATGTGAATCTTAATCTACTAAAGGATTCTATACAGAATATTTGGTCTTATTTTTATGTGATCGTGCTTAAATCTGATTGTGATGCAAATTTCTTGTCCTATGTTGTTATGTAATTTGAGCTACAGAAAGCATTATATGATGCAAGGAATGATGTGAATGTAGTCCAAGTTTATCAATAATCTAGCAATGGGATAAGGTGTGGCCTAGTTTTAGATAAGCTTCTGAGGATAAGTTAGACTGTCAACACTTGCTTATGAAACGATGTATCATTATCAGTTAATTGTTGTAGTCTAAAATAACGATTAATCACTTCTCCATGGAATGAAATCCAATAATCTGAGAACCTATCATAGTAATTGTTCAACTGATCTGTGCAGAAACAAATTTGAATTGCTAGTTTAACTTCTGAAAAGATAAAAATAAGGTTTAGCCATTAATCATGACTGAGTTTTTCATAGAGGTATTGCTATGGATTTTCATACAATAATTTTGTATGGTGGGATGTTTATCTTTTAAAATCACAGTATCTTTGGGCTTGACACATCCTGCTGAAAAAAAAAGAAAAGCCTCATTATACCTTTTATTGTAGTGTTAGCAAGGTCTCTACAGATTACCATCATGTAATGGAATTGCTTCAGAGTATGAAAAAGCTCCTCAGATGATAGGTTCTAAAAATGTGACATCAATTTTGTATTGCACGTCTCTAAACTGACAATAGCCTTTCAGGTTTAGTTTCAAATTTTGGCCACCTCAATTCTAGTTAAAGCCTATAGATAACTTTTGACTTTTACAATCATTTTAGATTCATTGTGAGATTATTGGTTGCGAATTTGAAGTTAGTTGACTGGAACCTATTTCGTGCCACTCACGTACATATGTATCCTTTACTTTGATTGTTGGAAAAAAATTTTATTAGATGTATGCTTTCAAGTTAGTTGGTCATCAAACTTAATCTGAAGGAAAATATGCTCTTTTCAATCAAGCTTGTCCGGCTTATTGGCAAAATGATGAATTTATGTTTTGGATGAAGGCATCAGTTATTATATTGTTGATAATTTGATTAATTACATAAGAGAGGCAGAAATATTATAGATCCTACAAGAGGCATTGTTTATAATTTCAGGTCCTCTCTGCATATGTGAAAAGCATTGAAGATCATGGATACATCCTTCATTTTGGTTTGCCTTCATTTACGGGGTTTTTGGCAAAGGACAGCCAAGCTGGTAAATTTCATCTAATGAACATTTGGTGCCTTCTATTTAGTTTAATCATTAGACTGACACTTTCATGCAGCATTTCTTTCTTTATTCTTTGAGTCATACATAGTTCTGCCTTCAATTTCTGTTCTGTACTTGTTGTGGAGATGAGAATAGAAAATGGTCATGCAGTTTTTTCTTTGTTTTTGCTGTTGAGTTGTTACTTTATTTTTTATTTTTGGTGAATAATCAATGGTTTCATTTCCTCTTTATTTGTTGAGTTGAAAGTCATTATGGGAGTCTCCATAACAAGTTGGAAAAAGTTTACTTTTAGTTGTCACTTACTGATCTGAGCCAAGAGAACGAGGGCTGAACATTGATTTTTCTTATGGAAAGTAAATGCTAGAATTTGGAGATAGACAAAACTATAAACATTTTCTCATACTTTATGAATCACCCAAGACAAACAGATATCATGTACTTTCTCTTTGTATTTCTTTTCCTGCTGTCAGTAAACAATGTTACTTTGTTAAGAACTTTTTGCTTTACATGATTTGCTGCAACTTTTAGCTTTTGCCTTGCAAATTTCGTTAGCCTGGTTACTCCCCGCACCTAATGTGAATCAACCATTCAGATTTCTTAAAGCTTCTGAAGTAGTGCTTTGAACTATGAGTAAAAGGGAACTGATAATTTTATGATAATGAATGTTAGAAATAAAAATGAATTAAGGATTTCATGCTTTCATCATTCTTAATTGTGAAGATGCATGCTAACAGCCTAGTTTTGCGTCCATATCTCTTCAAAAACCAGCTACATGATATTCATACTAACAAGTTTTCAAGGTTTTTGGTCTTCCTCCATTACATTCCATTTTCTCCTTGTAAACCTTACCCCAGGGCAATCAAAATAACCTGAGTTAATCTATGAGAATCTAGTCGGAAAAATGTTTGACAACTTGATTTTTGTGTTTCCCTTTTTGATAGTTGCTTAGGGGGAGTGCATAATCTTTAAGATATGTATTCTATAAAATGCATACGTTATACTGCATTATTACCTCGTGACACATCATAGACACTAATAAATTCAGATACTAGAGCATGTTATTAGGTTTTTTCTTGTACCACAATAAATTGGAGTCTACTTAATCCCTATACTTTTAAATCCTTTCATAATAATAAATTTCTGAAATCTTAAGTAGCCTGCATATCTCTCTTGGCCATAGAGAAGTCTCATTCAGCTCTGTCCAATTGCAAGGCTTTAGTTTTGAACTCACTTGTTCACCTTTCTCTGTGGACAAAACTTGGCTTGACCTTGAGCTCTGGTTATTTGAAAGCCATCAGAAGGCTTATCCACTTCTTACATCCAAAACAATGAATGGTCTGAATCAAGTTTTTGACGTCTTTGCAGAAAGCAGAGAATCAAAAGTGAAAGTGGGGAAACTTTTGGAGGGTGTTGTTAGAAGGATTGATAAATCTCGAAAAATTGTTTATCTGACTTCTGAGCCAGAAACAGTTTCTAAATGTGTGGTGAGCCAATGTCTTTTAATAGTTTTATTTATCTTGTTTTTCCAAATAATTTCTGGGTTGCTGGATTATTCTGAAGCGAATTTGTTGACCTGTTCTGAAGGTGAAAGATCTGAAGGGAATTTCAATCGACCTTCTCTCTCCAGGGATGATGGTTAATGCACGTGTGAATTCAACGTTGGAAAATGGTATTATGCTGTCATTTCTGACATATTTTACTGGAACTGTAAGTTTGTCCCATCTTTGTCTTCCCAGTTGATTCCAATAGGGTTATCCTATTGCGGCAGATAACCCAACTTTTGTTGTTCACATTCTTGTTTTCCATTGCATTTCAGGTTGACTTATTTCATTTACAAAATATCTTTTCCTCATCAAATTGGAAGGATGATTACCCGAAAAATAAGAAGGTCTGCCTCTTATCTTAGTCCTTAACTGATTATGTGTGAACACAAGTAAGAGTTGCTTACTACTTGGTTTTTTGTTGTCAAGAGGCAAATGCTGGTCTAGGTTCCTACATCGTAACTCCTATAGAGTACAGCTTTTTGCATTCACTTTGTCTATGTTTTCTTTCCGTTTTAATCAAGTAAAAATGATGACATATCCTTTTGATGGATTGATTTAAGATAGTTGCATAAAACAATTGCGTCTTATGTTGGTTGGTAGTTTGTCCTTTGGGAGCACATCTTGCTTGCATGATATTCTGCTTATTATAATGTTCTTCTATTTCCTATACTCCCGGTTGAATATTTGTGCGACTGCTGGTTTCATATATCTAACATGTAGCTGTTATAATGACCTACGGTTTTCTACTGTGACATTGTTGATTATTTATTTATTTTGATTTAGGTGAATGCGCGAATAATATTTATTGATCCCTCTACTAGAGCTGTTGGCTTGACTCTCAATCAGCATCTTGTTCACAAGAATGCTCCTCCCTTTGTAAGCTCATTTCTTCTCTTTTTCTGTGTGCAAAAGGTATGGTTGTCATCTTTTGGATTTTCTGGGTTTTAAGAGGTATGCTTTTCTGTCTTGAGACAAATTTGTCCTTGGCTTTACTCAAATTCTGCGATTTATTTCATTGACAGAACAATATTCATGATTACTTACTCAACATTGAATATAACAAAAGGATTTGATATTCCAAGCTTTTGCAATACCTATCACCTTGATCTAGGCGCTTACCTTTTCTTTTAATTTTACTACACTGTACATTTGTTTAGCTTGGTAACAGCCTCTATCAGCTCCTATGTTGTACATTTTGTGAGTATGCATCCACAATTGTCTAGAGTAATATTTTAACTGGAATGCAGCATGTTAAAGTGGGAGACATCTATGACAATGCAAAAGTTGTCAGAGTGGATCGAGGCTTGGGAATACTACTCGAAGTACCTTCTATTCCAGCATCAACGGCGACATTTGTTAGTGTATGGTCTTGATATGATTTTGTTTATCAGTTTCTTCTAGTCATTATACTCTTGCTTGGCTATTGTTAAATTATTGCATTTGTGACAGGTATCTGATGTGGCTGAAGATGGGGTTCAGAAACTTGAGAAAAAGTTCAAGGAGGGAAGTAAACTTCGTGTTCGAATACTTGGGAGAAGGCATTTGGAAGGACTTGGCACAGGGATTTCAAAGGTTACTTTTTTTGCCTTATAAAGGATTTCCTCACTGAATAATTGAAGAGAATCCATATTATAATTTGGCCGTCAGTAAATGTTACTGGTTTCACTTGTATTCCATGAATTAGTTTGGTGTTCTTTTTCAAGTTACTTGAGGAGCTTGATATCCTATTTCCTTCTACTAATTGATGGACATTAAATGAGTTTTTTTTGGAAATTTATGGACATTATATAAGGTTGTTAAAGCATGCTCGAAGGTGTTAACAAGCAGTTTAAACTGTTCTACTAATTAAAAACACACATTTCCCAAATGTTTATCTTGTTTATGAAGCAAGGGAACCATATTAGTTATGGAATCATTGATTTGTTGAACTCTTTCTTTTTCCAATTGGCGCTTCTTAGTTGGATTTTATGGTTTGTTCTACTGACTTTGGTTCTAGTCCTTTTCAAAAGCTTTATATCCTTCTGTATTCATTCAAGTGGGAGAGTTTGTTAGCACATATGAGTAGGTCTCATTCAGAGTCAGAGAAAGCATAATTGTCTTAATATGGTTTCTCTGGTAGCATATTAAGTTTCAGTTGCTCAGTGCTTGAATGAGTTGCAGGATGAGTATGTTTGTTTGCTTGGGCTTCATTTTGCTAATTTCCTTTCCTGTCATGCAGGCTAGTGCTTTTGAAGGTCCTGTTTTCACCCATTCAGATGTCAAACCTGGGATGATTGTAAGGGCCAAAATTGTGGCTGTTGACAGGTTTGGCGCTATTGTGCAATTTCCAGGCGGTGTGAAGGCACTTTGCCCTCTTAGGCATATGTCTGAATTTGAGATTGTGAAGCCTAGGAAAAAATTCAAGGTTATCACTTTTTACGCCTCATATAAGGATCTGGATCAAGTACTTGAGTAATTGCCTATATGATCATCTTGCTTTTTATTAGCTTACATGTGCTTTTGTGTAGGTTGGAGCTGAGCTTTTGTTCCGTGTGCTTGGCTGTAAGTCAAAGAGAATAACCGTGACTCACAAGAAAAGCCTTGTATAGTCTCTCAAATTTCTCTATGCTAGCTTTTGGTTTGATTCTTTACAACTAACCAATTTTTTTCAATCATTTTCTGAAGTTCATCCTTTTTTTATCAATCATGTGTGCCAATATTCTTGCCTCTCAATTTTGCACTTTCTTATTGCTATCACATCCCAAATTAATTTATATGCTTTCTGTCCATGTTTGTGCCAATCAACAATGTATCCATTGTTGTCTCAATTGTTGGAATGCGTAATATGTCCAGGTTGGGTATGAATTTATTTATTGAATATTCCACACTCTATAACCTGATGTTCACATGTATAGCCATATTGTTTGTGTGGGTTGTGCATGCGTGCTTGAAGGTATTTATACGCACTGGTGTCAAGAACTCTGTAGATAAGCTCTTCCAGAATCAATTGTGATGTAGAATTATTGCATCCAAATTGAAAAACTCCCTTTCTTGCTTAATTAGCCTGATAACTATTTGTTATCTTTCACAATGTCAGCATTTCTCATTTAATCTGTCCTTACGCTTTGTGCTTGTCTCCAGCAAGAAAATTGAGAGGTTTAGTATGTTTTGCCGTGTTTTTTTGTATGCACTTCTGTTGCACTTTATTGTGGTGATGCATTGCTTGCATACCTTTTAATTGTTTTTGTTAATTGGAGAAAATTCTGTTTCCTTCACATGCAGATTTATAAATTTTTAGACATTCTTGCTTGTCTTGTAGGTCTTATATATGTTTTGCAATAATGTCTGCAAGTTTACAGTTCTATAATTACAATCTGACACATTGATTATTGAATGATTATTTGACAGGTAAAATCAAAACTCCCAATTCTCAGCTCGTATACTGATGCCAACAATGGACTAGTGACACATGGTTGGATAACTAAGATTGAAAAGCATGGCTGCTTTGTCCACTTTTACAATGGAGTCCAAGGATTTGTTCCAAGGCAAGTTTTGAAACATTTGGACTTGCTTTTTAATGACCTATTTCTGTTGTGTGGTTGCTCATGCTTGAATTACTGTGCTATTAAATAAATTCTCTTGCCCACTTTTTCTTATTATTACAACAACCAATGAGATAGGATTTCTATGACCTGAAGAAACTTAGTTTAACTCTGACTTGATAAGCATTGTCCTTTTATTGATGTATACTGTTATGTAGGCTTAAGTAGCAAACTTGAATTTAATGATGAATACCAGTAAGGTTTATTGCATAGCCTATGGATAGCTGAAACTAAATATTCTTTTGCCTTCTAAGAAGCTATTTTCAAATGGGCTCTATCTGGAATGTTGTGCATTAAGAATTAAGATTCCAAGGTGAAGAATGATATTATCTGGTGTATTGTGGAATAAAGTGTCAATCATGGTGAAAGGGAGGCTGGTACATGCCAATAAGTAAGGCAATAAAGGAAGTGATGAACTTGTGAATTGCCTTCCCATTTATTACGTAAATGAGATTTATGCGTGAATGGTACAGCTAAGACATTGAGATTTTGGTGACACTAAATGTATCTTAGGACTTATTTCCCTCTAAACTTATGAAAAATTTTCGTGTTTCTCCTGAATTTATTTGAGACCTGAAAAACACTTGTGGTTGAAACTCCCCGTCGCCCACCAAAATATAAAGGAAAAAAAATGATATTTTATATTGCTCCCATGGAGTTTATGTTGTCGTGTGACATACAACAATTTCATGTTTGATTTATGGTTCTCTCGTGCTTGATGATTTCAAGTTCTGCCTTTTGGGGAAAATTATATGAACTTCAACTGGATTGTCAATTCTAAAATCATGATATTTGTAGAAGATTTCCAGTTATAAATTGGTGCTGCATCTTTTTGTATAGGGACTTTTATGCTAATATGAATGTAGATGATAAACATTTAACTTCTGTTAATACGAAGAGGGAAGTCTCCTCTTCTGTTAGTATTTTCTTTTGTTGTTTTTGCCTGTCTGTTTGCATATTTGTTCTCTTCTTTTTTGGTTTTTTGCTTTCGTAATGCTTTCTGTTTTGCATTATATGTGAGTCTATTGAAAATAACCTCTACTAGGTAGGGGCAAGGTTGCGTATTACTGGACTTCCCTAGACTCGTGTTTCAGTGAGACCCTCACTGAGTGTTCTTGTTATTGTTGTAGTATATTGAAAATACTTTGGTGGTTATTCTATTTTTACAGTGGTCATCTTCTTTCATCTCTAACCATACATGTCTTTACTGGTTGCTTTAATTTGAACCAGATCTGAGCTTGGTTTAGAACAAGGAAGTGATGCTAGTTCAATGTACCATGTTGAACAAGTTGTCAAATGCAAAGTAATACACTCTGTTTCACGACGGATCATCCTCAGCTTTGTAATGAAGCGTGCAAGGTTGGCTTGTTGCTGCAGTTATTGATACTAGTTTGTGTAAATTTAAATAGATGTTTCCTCTTTAAATGCTGTGATGTGACACCTTCAGATTATTGGCTATTATTTTTTACACTATTTGTTCTTAAAACCTTCTTGCAATATTAAAGGTATTTGATGCTTAGCCTTACTTGTCTATCAAACTTGGCCTTAATGTTTTTCTGCCTTATTTTTCATAGTGTTACTGGTATTATTTCATTGCGCTCTTGAAAAATGTCTGATGAAATAAGTATTAAGTATTTTGTGAATCTACACCAATGTAGCTTTTAATGCACCCTGGGTCTCGTAAATTTTTTAGGTGACTCCTTAATATTTGGATTTGAAATGACAGGGTTTCTGAAGAAGATGCTGTCAAGTTGGGTAGTGTTATTCCAGGAATTGTTGAAAAAGTAACTCCTTTTGCAGTTATTTTGCATGTTAACGCGAGTGGCTACTGGGAGGGTAGAATATCTATCGAACATTTAGCAGATCACCGAGGTACGTGTTCTTCTTAGATTGTTTGTGTACTTCCATTTATTATTCTTCTGCCTCACCATCATCATTAATAATCTTATCTCAGTTGTTTTGTAGTCATCAATCATCTCCCTAGTATATTCTTTCTCTATGCAGGGCATGCCTCATTGATGATGTCACTCTTGAAGCCTGGTTATGAGTTTGATCAACTTCTTGTCTTAGGTACTTCATAAATGCCTGTTAAATATTTTTCGAGGATCAGTATTTCCAAATATTTTTCAACCATTTTGTTCTTACTGTCTAAAATGATGTAGATCTGTTCAAGACATACTTTATATGTGAAATAAGTGAAGGAGGTGTACAACTGAACTTTACCCTTCTTAATGTCCCATAGAGGTGACTGAGATTGTCAAATTCACCTCAACATCATCACCTTTTCAGTATGTTAATCAAGTCTCCTAGCACAATCTAATAAATGTTTTAACAAAGATATCAAACACTGAGGTCTATAATTTCTGTTTTGAAGCCGTTTGAGATTTTGTCAATAGGTTGCCACATCTTCTCTTGCTTGTAGGAAAAGATGTCATGTTCATAATTAGCTGTTACTAACTCTTAAAGATGATCTTGCATCACTGCAGATATTGAGAGTGACAAATTAATTCTCTCTGCTAAACATTCTCTTATCAATTCGGCTCAAGAGCTGCCTTCAGATTTCAGTCAGATTCATCCACATTCAATTGTCCCTGTATATTTCCTATTTCCATATGGGCATGCCTTTTAATTTTCAAGCATTTCTTAATATCAGCCTATTAAATGTAACACTTGCGTGTTGTGGACCAGGGGTACATATGCAACATAATAGATACTGGCTGCTTTGTACGTTTTCTTGGACGTCTGACAGGATTCTCTCCGAGAAGCAAGGTGCATACTTCGTCCAACCCCCCTCCTGTAATGATTTAGTCATGTAAATTGGGTTAACTTTATGTTATTATACGTTTTTCCCCCCCTCTTATATGTAGGCATTGGATGACCAGAGAATCCAGCTTACAGAAGCCTTTTATGTTGGCCAATCTGTTTGTAGTAATATTCTTGATGTGAGTGCACTGGGATTGAAGTTTCTTCCATAATTTGTTTGAATTGTTTATTGAAAGTTTTTTTTTTCAATTTCCAGGTAAACAGTGAAACAAGTAGGATAACAGTCTCGTTGAAGCAGTCATGCTGCAAATTGACAGATACATCCTTCCTCCATGGATATTTTCTTTCTGAGGAGAAGGTAAAAAAAAAAAAAATCATATCTTTAATGCCTTCTAGTTGCTGTAGATAATTAACAATGCTGCATGCTATTTTTGTACAAGTCATCTGCATCGGGTTGTGATGAATTATAAACTTTACTACATTTTTCTCAATTCCTGCAAGGTTTATTTCAATTGGAGTCACTTTGGACTTCCTTTTCTTCGTTTTCCTTTTGTAGATTGCACAGCTACAATCGTCAGAATCTAAGGGAACTGATTTGAAGTGGTTGGAAGGATTTGACATTGGTAGTGTGGTTGAAGGAAAAATTCAGGAATTGCAGGAATTTGGAGTTGTTGTTAGCTTTGCTAAATATAATGATGTTGTTGGTTTTCTTACACATTACCAATGTTAGTCCTCTATAAACATTTATATATTGATCCATTTCTTTCAAATTCTGATTTCAACTGCTTATAAATTAGACATTATGACCTTTACAGTAGGTGGAACAAAGGTGGAAACAGGGTCCCATGTTCAAGCTGTGGTTCTGGACATTGCCAAGACAGAACACCTTGTTGATTTATCTCTAAAGCCGGAGTTCTTAAATAAAGCCCTAGAGAAGAGCTCCAATGGCCAATTTCAAACCAAGGTTAAGCCTTTTCCTGAGAATTAGCATTGTACTTCTATTCTTGATCTTCTTGACAATGTTACTGGAAACTGACTGAAAAAGGTGGTTCAGGGATGACATTTGCATTGTCCTCTTTTCATGTAAATTATTTCACGTGAAATGTCTTCTTTTTTGGTTTTAGTAGTACTTCAATTTCTTATTACCTGAAGAACAGATTGGCTTCCTTTTTGTAGTTATTATATTTGGATTTTAAACTTAACTGTTGTTTCATTCCAGAATCGCAAAAGGAAAGTATCTAAGGGCTTTGAGGTCCATCAGACGATAAATGCCATTGTTGAGATAGTGAAGGAAAATTACCTGGCAAGTATTTTGAGTTAGCGCTAGTTATGAGTTGTGCTAAAGGGATCAAGTTGTATCTACAAGCTCATACTCTTTTGAAAGCAGGTTCTTTCGATTCCAGAGCAAGACTATGCTATTGGATATGCATCAATTTCTGATTACAACACACAAAAGTTGCCTCCAAAACAATTTTTATATGGTCAAAGGTGGGTATGAATTGGGTGACTAATATGTGATATTAATTCATCTCTGCTTGTCCTGTTCTTGAGGTAATAAACCATGCAAATTTGTTTTGAATTTTTGGTTAAGTATCTATCCAAATTCCTTTTCATATACTTGGTCAAATTTTTAATGAAGTTGTGAATGGGCCTTAAAGAAAGTGTTCATTTTGGACAACTTGAATTTTCCACCATCACTTTTTTTCTTCTGCAGCAGCTTCATTTTTTGGTATTTAAAACTTGCTCGTTATGCATATGTTTATTCAAAACTCTATAATACCTAATTGTCATTGCAGTGTTATTGCCAATGTTATGGCTCTTCCAAGCCCTTCTACTGCAGGGAGGTTGCTTTTGTCGTTGACATTCCTTAGCAAGGTTACAGGGACATCCAGTCTTAAGAAAGCCAAAAAGAAGTCTAGTTATAATCCAGGATCACTAGTTCACGCAGAGGTACTAAACTTCGTCTCTTGTCTGAAAGCTTTTCTGCATCTGTTTTCAAACATGTTATGAACTGTGTGGTGAAGGCTTCATGTATCTTTTCTAATAGCATTTTTCTCAATTTCACATTATGGATTTATGTGTTCTACTGCCAGATTACTGAAATAAAACCCCTTGAAATGAGAATGAAATTTGGTATTGGTTTCCGTGGGAGGATTCATATAACTGAGGTAAGTTCCATTAACTATCTGATATTTATCTTGGTGTTTGGGGTTTGCAGACAAATTGTTTGATTGTTTTGAGATGGGGGGTGTTATTGGTCATCTTTCTCGTGTGCTTTGAACAGGTAAATGATTCCATCTTTATGGAAGATCCATTCAGTAGCTACAGAATTGGACAAACAATTGCTGCAAGGATCATTGCCAAGCCTGGTCAATCTGATACTGTGAAGGGCCAATTGTGGGAGCTGTCTATCAGACCAAAGATACTTACTGGTAGGATGGTGTGCTTTTTGAGGTGTTCTTTGGTTTGTGAACTTTGGAGTGAAATATTCTACTTGTTTTTTTTCTTTTTGCCTTTTGGGCTGACCATTCCATTTCTATGGTTATAAAGCTTTGGGGAAGGTAAATTTTTGTGTGGATCCTATTCTCCCAGTTAACTGTCTCAAAAAGAGGGTGGTTAAGGTTATGATTAGTAGGGATTGAGTCATCTATGATGCCCAATTACTTAAGCTTTTTGGTCGAATGGTTCAAAAATTTGATGGAGATCTTTCTCAGATTTGTTAGAGCTCTGGGCCCTAGTTAGTGCAAAATCAGTAGTTAGTGATGTGAGCACTGGTTACTGAAGCATGCTTAAATTTGTTCTTACTCATCCTAACTACACTTTATGCGGTGAAAGAATTTGAACATTTTTTTTGATAATCAACTTTGCAGTCCAATTACTTTAATGATATTGTATTAAAAGGGTTTTCTACCTTTGAGATATGATTTTGATGAGGCTTATCCTTTTTTGCCTTCTTACTGTCTTTTATTTCTCAGATATTCCTTGCAATCGATTCTTCTCTTTTCCTTTTTATTTTTCTGCTACAGTTGCTGGTAAATTTTCTGCCCCTGAGATCTAAAGATCCTGTTTATAATTGCAGATTCCAGTAATCTAGAGGATAATGAGAAACTTGAATATTCAGCTGGGCAATGTGTTAGTGGTTATGTGTATAAAGTAGACAGAGAGTGGGCTTGGTTAACAATTTCAAGACATGCAAGGGCACAGCTTTTTATTACTGACAGTTCATTTGAACCTGATGAACTTCTTGATTTCCAAAAACGGTTTCATGTGGGTAAGGTTGTTAGCGGTTATGTTTTGAGCTATAACAAGGAGAAAGCACTGGTACGTTTGGTTCTACATCCACCATCTCTTGATAGACAAGCTGGTATTGAATCAAGTATAGATGAAAAAAATAAAATTGTTGTACGAGGCGATGCTATTGCTCATATTCAAGAAGGAAATGTTGTAGGGGGCAGAATATCCAAAATACTTCAAGGTGTTGGTGGGTTGCTTGTGCAAATTAGTCCTAATGTGCATGGTAGAGTTCATTTTACTGAGCTTCAAGATTCATGGGTGTCCAACCCATTATCTGAATATCATGAAGGGCAATTTGTGAAATGCAAAGTCTTGGAAATCAGCCGATCAGATAAGGGAACTTATCATATTGATCTTTCATTACGATCATCTTTGATTGGCATGGTTGGTCAGAATTTCACACGTCTGTCCAACTTTGAGTAAGTTGGAACTTTATTCTTTCTGGATATCCTATGTTTAGACATTATTATGCTTATTTATGGAGGACCGAGTGATTTTCATAAAATGAGGAACAATTGAATTCACTGATAGATTTCTGTTGTTGTCCCAGTATCATGCTTTATCCAACTTAAGATTTAACATACTCCAATATTCATTGATAAAAGTTCTTTCTTGTTTGGGTTCTTTATTTATTGGAATGCACTTTGGTTAAATTTGTCAGAGAAGAAAAAGTGTTACGTAATTAGGATGAAAAGTTTGTGGAGCAGTTTGGATGGCCATTACTGTTGTGGTATTTGACCTCTATTGTTTGTGCATGCTCCACTCTCTGGTACTTTAGCTACTGTCCCTTGGTTAGGTTGAACAATTTCTACATCTTTTAGCAAATGAAATTTTTAGAATCTGATGTCTCAATTCTGAGTTTACTAGCTTGTTACCAAAATACTGTGATTTTGCATTGTTCTTGAAAAGATTTGAGGATAATTCCACTCATTTTCACTTGCATGCTTTATATTTTAATTGTTAGAGCCTAATTTCTACTCTCTTGAGTGTCTTAAGTGCTCTATCCTTGTTGATTCTCAGGGAGATTCCTAGTATACATGCAAATAACATCGAGGAACTTCATGCTGACAAGGTTGTGCAGGTAACATGGAGGATTTATGTTCTATTTCTCTTATTATAGTTCCTCTGTTCGTGCATCACTTGCATAGTTCTATACAGTCCAATACCTTATCACATTTGATATCTTTACTTTTCTATCATTTATTCAGTTGAAACCAGACTTGATCAGTTGCTTTGTTATAGCTATTTTGTACCCAGAATGTTACTACTACTTATTTGTTCATATTCTAACTGAAGTGGCGCAGTTACATAGCAGTACTTAATGAAAAGTTGCTTAGTTTTCTTTCAAGAACTTCAGGCTAAAATTTACCATGAATTTATTTTGCGTACAAATTTTGATCGTCAATTCTATTTGTTATGGCAGGGCTATGTTAAGAATGTCACTTCAAAAGGATGCTTTATTTTGCTTTCACGGAAGCTTGATGCAAAGATTCTCATATCAAATTTGTCTGATGGATTTGTTGAAAGTCCAGAAAAGGAGTTCCCAGTTGGGAAACTTGTAATGGGCAAGTATGTGTTGTTTTATCTTTCAGTTCGTTATTGGAAAATTTTATGCTTAATCAGTGATGATAGATCTGCCTTACTGAGCAGTTCCATTGCAGGGTATTATCTGTCGAGCCTTTGTCACAGCGAGTTGAAGTTACCTTGAAGTCTAGTACAAGCAGCAAAGTAGAATCTGAAAGCAGCATGCATACTCTACATGTAGGAGATATAATAAATGGCAGGATTAAACGGGTGGAACCATACGGGTTGTTTATTGCAATTGATGACACAAACATGGTAGGGAGAGAGTTATTCATGAAAAATGTTCATATATGTTGAGCATATCTGGTTTTCACAAATACTGTTTCTGACTATTGCACACTTTGAAATATTCTTTTCATTTTATCTGGCATTTTGTGAAGATTTCATGGTGTAATGATTTTGTATGCAACTCTCTTCATTGTGTCCATGTGCATTTTATGTAAATATATTTACACATTGTCTTAATGTTGCTGTAACTTTGACTAATTCATTGTGATCTTGACTCCCTTTGCCTAAGTTTATCTTACTGTCTCATGTGCTTATTTGTTTATTTATTCCCTTTTCCTAGGTTGGGCTGTGTCATGTGTCAGAGCTTTCTGATGATCGGATTCACAACATTGAAAGTAAATACAGAGCAGGGGAGGAGGTTAGGGCAAAGATTTTGAAGGTAGGACTTCATCGGTGGAAACCTGTGTATGATATATGGCAGCTTGAGTATTTTGAGTGACAAATTATGATTGCCTCCTTTGTTTTCCCTTTGTTGTCAACAGGACATGTCTACGCTCGATGATTTGATTTAAAAATTTGAATTTCATACTGAAATTTTCTTTTTGAATATCTTTTTAGGTGGATCGAGAAAGACACCGGATCTCTCTGCAGATGAAGAATATTAGAGAAGATAGCATTACAATTTTACCCTCAAAGGGAGAGAATGATGAAGCCGATGATGAGAATGGGTCTAGTGATGATGTATCAGAGCGGTCAGATACCACCATTTTTGAGGTCCCAAGTTTGAATGTAGAATTTGAAAATGAAGAGCACTCACTACTTGCGGAAGCAGAATCAAGGGCTTCCATTCCTGCACTTGAGGTCAGTCTTGATGACTTGGACAACTCTAGTGTAGATGATGATGCAAGTCAAAGTCAAAATCAAGATCAAATTGATGTGGCAGATGCAGCAGCAGAGAAGAACATGAGAAAGGCAATGAAGAAAGGAAAGGAATACAGGTTTGTTTATCTGTTTAACCTGTTCTGTGTTCTTTGATGGTTTGTTATGCTTGTGATACTCCATTTTCCTCGTTTTGTCATCTAATCATGGAATCCCTGAGCAGGGAAAGAGAAATTAGAGCTGCTGAAGAAAGACTGCTGGCAAACGATATACCAAGAACTGCTGATGAATTTGAGAAGTTGGTTCGGAACTCTCCTAATAGCAGTTTTGTTTGGATAAAGTACATGGCCTTCATGCTCTCGTTGGCTGACATTGAGAAAGCTCGCTCCATAGCCGAAAGGTTTCACATCATACAATATTACTATCTAAATTTACATTATCCTTTTAACCTATAGTCAATTATTGAGTAAATATTCTAATTAGTAATCTTTCCTGAAACTGCCAACTGCTGCTTTCTATTTCTTCAAGGGCCCTGAGAACGATAAACATACGTGAAGAAGATGAGAAGCTAAATGTCTGGCTGGCTTACTTCAATTTGGAAAATCAATATGGAAGTTCACCGGAGGTAACTTATCATAAGAATTTTCTTACTGACCTGTGAAGAACAAGCTGATAACTAGGACTTTTCTGCAGGAAGCTGTTAAAAAGATATTTCAAAGAGCATTGCAATATTGTGATCCAAAGAAGGTCCATCTGGCACTCTTGGGAATGTACGAAAGAACAGAGCAACACAGGTTAGCTGATGAGCTTCTTGACAAAATGGTGAAGAAGTTCAAGCATTCTTGCAAGGTATCATATGTTTTCCTATTGTCTAGTGTAGTGATCTATTGATTTGGTCCGTTACAACTGTTATGAGCTTTTCTTGGCATCCAGGTTTGGCTACATCGGATACAGAGGCTTTTAAAGCAAGTTCAAGAAGGAGTTCATTATGTTGTACAACGTGCCATATTATGCCTTCCACGTCATAAACATATCAAATTCATCTCACAGACAGCTATACTTGAGTTCAAATGTGGGGTTCCAGACAGGGGGCGATCCATGTTTGAAGGAATTCTACGGGAGTATCCAAAGAGAACTGATTTGTGGAGCATTTATCTTGATCAGGTATGGTTTACTTAATTTTGGCCATGGTTTTTTTATCCCACTGTGAACTAAGCTCCGGTTTCTATGTTGACAGGAGATTAGACTTGGAGATGTGGATGTCATTAGGACACTGTTTGAGAGGGCAACAAGTCTCAGCCTACCACCCAAAAAGATGAAAGTACGAAAGTTTCCATTTGCTTATTAAATCTTGCTTCTCCTATTTCCGTTAGTCTCATGCTTTCATCATCTAAAATCGCAGTTTTTATTCAAGAAATATCTGGAATATGAAAAATCTCTTGGTGATGTTGAGCACATTGAGGCTGTGAAACAAAAGGCTATGGAATATGTTGAGAATACAATGACTGGATAGGTCGGCTAACCATTATGTAACCTGTGCAGTGTAATATTTGATTGAATATGTTGTTCATATTGTAATGAGCAAGTTGAAACATCCAGCTGGGTGGAAACCCTATGAGCCACCTAGTCCTCAACTTCAACCAATTTTAATTTATAGTCATTTCGATGCATAAATATAATGCAATGCCCTTATCTTGTAATATATTGTGTTTATACATACGCCCGATTTCGCTATGTCCTACATCTTCTGGCGTTTTAGTGTAGTTTTACTCACTGTAACTACTCAAGGCAAGAAAGTTATCTATCATATTCATAACTTCAGAAATTGGGTTCATTGCACTTGGACTGTTGCAGTGCTGATTTAGGAAAACGTGTGATATCTGAATGTCATTATTGCCACCATTCTAAAAATGTTAGTTTAGAGTCAAAGCTATTAAAACCTTTTCACGTAAATTTGTTGAATTTGTGGAGTGATACATGCATATACACGGGTGTTTACTGCTTCTTCCTACTCAACATAGGTATACTTGACAAATCTTCAAATTCTCAACAAAAACAAAATTTGGCTATGAAAAAATTCGTGATTAAATGTGCCAAAATCTCACTAATAGTCATTAGTGATCGTTTATATTTGTCATAAAAAAATTGTTAATAAATTCCTGTAGCTAAAAATTATAGGCTATGTTTTTCACTAATCGTTGTTAACAATTTTTTCATACGCTTTATTTTCATAGTGAAACTATTAGCAACATTTTAAGAAATAATCACTAATACATTTTGGCTACGTTTAGTTTTTGTAGCTAAAAATTATTGACAATGTTTTCAAAAACGTTGTCAAAATCTTTTAGCTATGTTTCTAAAAATGTAACTAATTGCTTTTAGCTACATTTTTAAAAGCCCACTCAAATGTTAAATGTAGCTAAAAGGTTTTACCTGCATATTTGAAAGCGTATTTAAATGTTTTTAGCTACGATTTGTAAAATATAATCAAACTTTTAGTATACATTAAAAAAATATTATACCATGTTAAGTATATTTATTTGTGACATTTTTAATCCATATTATGTTAATTTATTATACAAAAATATAATATAAAAATAATTGATAATTTGAAGCATTGTATATAAAAAATAAAACATCATTAAATTATACTCATGCAAAGAATATTCTCCATATACAAGATTTATTTACAACGTTAACATTTCGTATAGATAAAATAATAAATGTAGAGACCATTTTGCAAATTATAAATGCTAATATTACAAAAATAAATTACAATGTAACTAAAATGACCATAGGTTTATCCATGCCAATGAGAGCAATTCATAAGTCAACCATCATATATCATAAAATTAGCCATGAGAATCACGAAAGCAACTTCAAGATCAATAAAGTGCCTGAAATTATGGTAACCCACATTAATGCTTTTACATGCTAAACTAAGCCCTCTATACATATCATATTTGCATACCTTCTTGCCCTCTATATTTTGAGCTACATGAAGCAAATTAGATTAGAAAGAAGTAAACCTAAGAATCAAACCATTGTAATGACTTAAAATATCACTTCTTGTAAAAATATACAAAACAGTTAATGACACAAAAAAGCAATAATGGAGCACCACCCGCAAGGAATTTTGTCTTCTACTAAATTTAGCTGGAAGGAAAACATCAGTAGCAGGTTTCCACACTGTATTATCTATTCTCTTTAATATACCAATGTACCTGCAAAATTAGATAGTCTGTGTTTAAAGATGCAAAATGAGTGTCTATTATTAATAGGTGATTAGACTTGAAGCTTTGTAGAATAGATTCTGAAACACAATAATTTATTATGGATTCACATAAAAAACTTAACAAAATCTTCTACTCAGATTGATTGAATTGAATAAAGGAATACATTATAGGTAAGTAAATGAATAAAATTGGAAAGGATCCAAACGTACTTATCACGATGTTTTATCAAAGTGCTTGCTAACTAGCTAGAGCAAGATATGTTAGAGAGACTGTACTGCAAACGTAAGCAGATCAATTAATTTATAACAAAAACATTCTTAGTATTCATTCATATACGGAAGATTAACAATGTGTTGTCCTGTAAAACAAGGTTTTACCTATATCCAAAAGCATTATATTGGGGAATATGAATAGTTAGTTATGATCTCAGTTGATTACTAACAGTGGTAAAGAAGAGTCTTTTAAAACAAAGTTTCAACTATATCCAGATTGTGAATAGATAAGGAAAAGGAGGAGTTCATCATTCCTAATATACACTGCAAGAAGCCAGTAAGGGGAAATACAATGCATATATCCATCAAAATAAACTTCCTTTTCCCCTTGACCATCTGCATCAAGTTAACAATCCATACTCATAGTTTTCCTTCGTATAATAAATAAGCCTTAAATGGTTTCTTGAAATCCATGTATGAAATGCTATTTTGTTAGCCAACCAACACAAGAAGAAGGAGAGGCTGTTGTAAAACTGGAAATGAACCCGTCATACTGTTGGTTATTTGCATCCTAAAAACTAAAACATGTTCTGAAATCTTAGGTGGTTCGTTAATCCCACTAAAATTTGATAAATATAAGCAAAGAAAACTTAATTTGAATTGGGTGATCTTCATAATACTAGAATCACAAATCATAAATATTTTAAGCCTACTTCTCAAAATCTCAACACAAAACAAGAAGCAATCATCAAGCAAACAAGATCTAAAAGCTGAACTATTTAACAATTTAAAAAGGACCAAGCCAAACCATTTATGAAACATAAAGACAAATCAATGGAGCTAAACAATTCAAATTAAAAAAAAACTCTTCATTCCATCATGAAATCATAAGTTAGCAGAGAATGAAAAACCAGTTAAGGGGTATGGAATACGGAGCAAAGGTAGGAATTTTTGTGGAGAATAAACATACCAAGATAAAAACGAGAGGCCTCGACTTTGTTTTGGGATGGGAAGTAAAGTCTTGAAAATACAAACAGACAAAAAAGAGAGGGTGGAAAGCCTATTGTTATCAACGTGTGATCGGATTCTCGATGAAGACACTATTTAATGCTTTGAGTATCGATGTTATCCTGCATTTGTACTAATCTGTGCATTATATTTTCTTTGCAGTCACATTTTATGTCAATAGCAATGTTTTCACCATTGAAATCCTATCCGGTTTCAATTTTAGAAGTGGAAGAAGGATGCTAAGTTTGCCTTGAAGATGATATCAACATGGATATGCTAACAGAGAGACCATCTTTGCTTACAGATGTCAGCTCGGAAGCTGAGAAGGCGACTTTTGCAACTTATGAGTGGTTGAATGTGATGTGTTATTTGACCGTTAAGAGGTCAATCCACTACAACAAAAGCATACATTTTGCGTCATCTAATAGACGTCGTAGAATTCCTTAAGACGTCGCAGACAACTATCTACGACGTCTATTAGAACGTCACAATAGACGTCGTAGATAGTGGGGTAGGTAATGGGTTTCT
>JANIJH010000005.1:61532927-61546241 GCA_024520975.1 Erythroxylum areolatum
TTATAGAGGCATGAAATTCCATATTAGCTTAGGAATTGGATTTTATTTTGGGCCCTAAGCAGATCAATTTTATTGACGAAAATTAAGGTGAATCTTACAAGATTTGTTCGGAGGACTTTAATATTAAGTTCGATTGAGTTAATTTTTGTGGTGAGGAATTCCTCCCTCGTGAAATAGGCATTCAGATGTCACGTAGGACGTCGGACGCGTGTCTCTCCGAGGAGGGGTTCCAACACAACAAATCCCTAATCCTTCAAAACTACCACAATAGAAATTAACATAAATCAAGCTCAAAGCTAACCTACCCATCGTCCATCTAAGTTAGGAAACCCAAAACCTAACTTAGAAGCCAATCTTCTTCCTCCAATCATTCCTAACTCAAAAGCCCCTTTCTCTCTCTAAACTTCTTCATTCTCAACACAACACCCCATTTCTTTACTGAAGCAAGAAGAAGATGATGAACTTACCTTTAAAAGCTTGATTCTTCTCTTCTTTTCACAATTTTCCTCCCCCTTCTCTAGCTTTTTCAATTTTCTTCTCCTTTTCTTCTCTCTCTCTCTCTCTCACGTTTTCTCTCTTTTCTTCTCCTCCTTGGTTGTTCACGACATCCCCCACTCTTCTTCAAATTTTAAGACTCATCCTTAGCCCTTTCTTCCAATTATGCCCCCTCACTTACTTAGCCTTTCCCATTTTGCCCCTCCTTTGTCATTTATGGCTCTACTCCTTTAATCCACTAACACAAGCCTACTAATTTCTAACACTTCATTCCAATTTCAAATTTCTAGTCCATCCCTCAATTTCTAATTAATGACCCAATTCTAAAAATAAATAATTAAACAAACAAACAAACAAAATAAATAACTAGACAATTAATAAGAATTTAGAAGAAAATCAGGGTCCAACAAATCATGCATAATCAAAATATTTGAAATTTTTGATTTTGCATAGCATAAGAGAAGTGCACAAGCTGATGCCGGCCATATGTCCCTCTTATGCATCGAATCTTCATTTTATGCCATGTTTTTATTCGAATTCTTTTTCTTTAAGTCCATGAAGGTACTTGTACTTTGTAGACACATTTGGAGTGAATTAAGTAGCAAAGATACAATAAAATATATAATATCAAGTAAAATACATCAAATATGGGTGTAAAAATATAGTCAAATATATATCTATCATAAAATAATTTGTATCTCTCATTGATGATTACTTCAGGATATGTTAGGTGTACCTTATCAAGAGACAAGCTTATATATTCTCAACCTTTGAAGTTTCTAAATCATGTGTTAAATCTGATTCTAGTAAAAAGATCAAGTGTTTAAAAATGGATAATAAAGGAGAATATGTTGGTAATAAATTTGATGTAATTTGTAAGTAAGAAGTCATTTAATACGCTCATTAGTAAACAAAGGGGTAGAGCAGATGAACACAACTCTATTAGAAAGAAAAAGGGCAATATTACAAGCCTTCTTTTAGGAATAATAGTCAATATTGTCTATTGTATCGTGAATCATGTCTGATCAACTGCAATTAAGTTAAAGAAACTAAAGAAGAAGTGTATAGAAGGAGATGAATTGTTCCAACCTCCATATATTTGAAAATCCTATATACATGATGGATAATGCTAAGTAAACCATGAAGACATATCCAAAAAAAAAATTTAGAGACTATGATACATGTGGAAAAGAAATTTCAATAAAATAATTATTTTAAAGCTACATTAAAGATGTTTATGAACTAGTTGAGTCTGGAACTTCAAAAATTAATCGATCAGATCACATAAAAGGATCGCTGACTCAAATTATACAATGAAGGGCAATATAGCATAATAGTTTTCAAAAGAAGATAAGGTTGCATTAACTCTATAAGAAGCACTTAATAATCTAGATGCCTCTTAATGGATGAAAATAATACATAAAGAAATTAAAGCTTTTCATAAAAACAAAACTTGCAAACTTGTTCCATTGCCATAGGGAAAGAAATCAATTGGTAATAAATAGGTCTTTAAAGTCAACAAAATGGTTATGATAAGTGGAATAAGATTGGTGGTGAAAGGATATGCTCAAAAAAATATGATTTAGTTAAATATTTTCCCATATGGTTTGACATACTATAATCAAAGTAGTCCTAACAATGAGTGATGTGTTTGACTTACATCTAAAATAGTTAGATGTAAAAATTTCTTTTCTTTATAGAGATCTTTGATTCTTGGAAGCCATATAAAATGGGGAGTGAATTGTGTATGTTTACTTTTTTTATTTCTAAATGAATGAATGGTTATAATAAATTCATATATGATAACCACAAAAAATCACAATAATAAATAATAGAGAGTAAGGAATAGTCAATTTTGATTTATAATGGTTCAACTAAATAAGCCTTAGCCTACGTCCGCTCCCCAATCCCTACTTGAAAATACATTATCTTCTCCTTTCATTAGGTGAAGAGCATGTCTTCATACAACACCTTCTTTTCTAGTGATGAAGAGAAATCTTTATAATCATCATGTTATGTCATGAGTAAAGAGTAGTCGCTTACAATTATTGTTCAAAGTCAAAAAGAACCATTCCAAAGTGTATTCTATGTAATATATAACTCAAAAACTCCTTTTGCTTATACTGATGGATAATGGCTCAATAGGTGTTATGTAATACAAATATGCATTTTCTAGCCTCTCAAGACTCTTATCAACTCTCTATTACGCCCAACCTACTTCATATAACTTATGTGTGATCAATTTATACTCAAAACCACGTAAAATAGTTGTTAGAAGCAAAAACTAATCATGCCAACAATTGGTAACAATAGCACTGGTCTAGCATTCTATATATAAGTCAACCATTCTAGTACATTAGTTGACTAATGTACCACATTGGTTGAACAAAGTGATCATAAACTTAATACATATTTTTAAAAGACATCTATTGACTACACTTCTATATTGATCGACTATCCTATCATACTAGTCAACTACAGTGCCACATCAATCAACCAATCTATCTAAAATCTTAACATTGGTCAATCAAACTTCCTAAAAGAAGTTTTTTTACTTCTTAAATTATTTCAAAGATCATAATATATCCTCACATCAAAAACTTGATTTAAAACCACTTTAAAACTTCTTTAAAAGCTTGTTTAAAGATCCAAACTAACTTTCTCTTGATTATGCCAATGTGCAAATGATCATGCAATGATTGAGCATCTAATTTATTGAAATGACTAAAATAAGGTTACAAGAAGGATTATAATAATTTGTGTAAGTTTTGATACGTACGCTTGATTCCTCCTCGTTCTTGATTCTTCACTAAATTGCATATGTCCTTTATATTACTCGTTTTTTTCGTTCTTTGATTGCTTGATTGATTAAATTAACCCTTTTACTTATTTTATTCTTCCATTGAACTTGATCTTTAACATTTAACTTAATAATATCTCTAAGCAATAAAAATATTAGCAGTAACATATTCTTTATCATTAAAATTATAAATTAGAACTTTAGATATCAGAGATTAAATTTACATGCTCCAACAAAACGGTTTTGAAGAGAAAAAAAAAAAGATAACTTGAACATATCTCCATATAGTCTTTGAACAAATGTTGAGAAGTTGGTATAAGAGATCTCATTTCTTCGTCATAAGCCTTGGATACAAAAGACAAAATAAAGTCACTTGCACATGTTTTTAATAAGTTTGGTGATAATACTTTCATTATCTTTCTATTGTATGTTGAAAACATGTTGGTTGTAAATTCTAACAAAGATTGCATTAAAGAATTAAAACTATAGTTGGTTAGAGAATTTAAAATGAAGGTTTAGGACCAAATATGATAAATGCTCGAGTTAGACCAAGTTAATGACCAAAAAAACATATGACCTAAGCTCTCATCGAACAAGTAGGTTGTTTGAGCTTTTTGAGCTAAGCCTGAGGTTAATCCCTCATACCTAAGCCCAATTGAATTTCAATCAAATTGTATATAACCCATTGACTTCAGCGTGATCAAGTTTAACCTTATCTACTTGAGACCAACATACAAGATTCTATAGATACAAATTTATAGAAGATGGAATAGAGAAGATATTTGACTTTTGTAGAAAAATTATCTGAAAGTGATAATTTACCTCTTCCTATTAGTTTAGACTATAATATGTTATCAAAGAAAATATAATAACAAATCAATATAATTATAATAAAAATCACCAAAATTTAGAAAACGGTTATAAATTCCGTCTACAAGTTACTGAAACACCTAGGTTCTACTTCTTCTTTGTTTGAAATCTCCGTTCTTTGCTTTCAGATCTTTCAATAAAAGCATGGATATTCTGATCTTTATTTTGAATTAGTAAACAGTATGCTACTTTTTAATTATACTAGATATGGACATGAATATGGACAACAACTTTTAATCTATGGATATTGTTTTTGTATATTCATACCGCAATACCCTACCCAAACTCAAACCCTTGCCATTCCCGTCAACACCTAAACACAACGACTTTTCAAATAATGTCAGAACCGTACAAGTTTCTGATTGCACTTATAAATATGTCCAACAGGGTATTAATTGACAAGTTCATAAACTATAGTCGTCTCACACATTAAAGACGGTAACAATAAGAAAATGAATTACAAGCTGGCACGTTCTCGTCGAGTACACTCTACAAACAAATACTTACAATTACAAGTTTCTCCAACCTTTCGTTGTTAAGACCAATAAAACCAGAAAGTCGAGCGAAATACAAAAAGAAGGTAATGCAACATAGAAATTATGTTCATTTGGGTTTTGAGAGACCCTTAGATCCAATTCCCCCACATGGTGTTGAACCTGGCAGACCAAAGTCTCAGGTAAGGGGGGCAACACCAGCCTCCCTAATTACTCTTCAAAACTAAACGAGCGCCTATACAAGAACCAATAAGTAATTTGCTCCTCCAGGGCCCATTTGGCCAAGGCATAGATCATGAGTTCTGACAAAGTCATAAACACCGATGAAAACTACGACGGAGTTATATAGGACGAACAACATACGTAAGGGGTTAATTACATGGTACATACTGTGACTTTTAATAATTCAACACATAAAGAGTCTCCGTTCAGCTGCATAGCATGGAAGATCATAATATGTGAACTTTTGCTGTTTTGCATCAGTCAATGTTGACTCCGCGTTCTTCAAAATTATTCTCATGGAAATCGATTTGCAATGACCTTGTCAATTTGGCTTTAAGGGTTAGGTATAGGGCCTATTGTCACTCATTACACAGGTAAAATGGCAGTAAGAGAAAATATAAGCACCTTCACCCTTGGATTGAGGGTTACCTGGTCTCAAAATTTTCTACTCCTCACAAGGCGAACGGCATTTATTTGATGACGGTGCACTTAATTGAGGGCATAGTGAACCCGTTCAAGGAGCTGTACAACCTGATTTACAGGAAGAGGCAAAGAAGAATTTGATTTTGGAGATGCTTTTACTTTGTCAGAGCTAAGAGGTAAAGATAATATTGCCTCTTGCTGTACACTTGTTAACTCCAAGAACTGCGCGAGCAAGTCACCATCGAGCATTTTAGGCACCGCAACCTGCCAATCAAAGAAGAAGCAGGAAAACTTTAGAAAGACAGTAAGGAAAAAGAAAGTGTGGAGATTTGCTTTGCCGAACCAAAACTATTGTATCCTAATATTCTTATCAATCTTGTCGCATAAGATAAACTGGGGCAATCACTGAGCAAATTTGGAGCATTCAATTCAATTTGCAGCGGTAAAGGGTCAAATATTGCAGTAAAATTAAGCATTGGTTATCATTTTTTAACTGATCCCACACTTAAAAAATCATAATTACAACTCCAGCAGGATAAAGTGTCTTAGAAATATCTTGCAAGCGGTTTTACTTTTCCATAATGCTAAAGCTCAACTAAGCAAGCGGTTTTACTTTTCCATATGTACTAGGTTCAACCAAATATATGCGCATTAAGTAACATGTGCGAAGGGAACACACCATCGAAGCCCATAAATAGAATAATAGCACGTTTCTCTTTCTAATATATCATTTCAATCTAATGGCAATATGTGAAACGGATGCATATTTTCTTACCAGATTCTCACGGCTACGGAACTCACTGTGATCATTCCCCAAGATAGGAGCAGTCAAAGGATGAAGGGCAAGTCTAGCTTGCACAGCTTCTAGGAGTAAATTTTCGTCCCTGTAAAGAAAAATCAAAGATGAATCTATTGGAAATGTTAAACATCGGACACGTACATAGTTACAAGGAACTCAGTTTAGTATTATATAATCTTTTTGCATCTGAATAGCCGTAAGAAAAACTGAATCTACAGTGTGTATGGATATAACGTGTGCACACAATGTGTGCTTTTCCTTCAATTTTGCCTCATAATTCATATCACATCATTCTTCACAACCCAATGCTCTACGAAAGAAATTGATGTCAGGTTATTACAAATAGAATTCTGACTCGAGGTTCAGTTGAAGATCAATAGCATTCAGAAATCTAGCTGTAGGGTAGATATTCAAATCAATGAATTCATCTTTCAATGGTTTGAAGGATTTGGAATGCATCATTCCATCTTTACGGTAGTTGAATTATCTAGAAGAACAGTCTTTGAAAAATTTTATTGCACAATATTTCGTGACTATCAATTTACATGCAAGCAGGTAGGTTGGAAACAAGGATAGCTCCCAAGTCTATAAATCCGTGGATCTCAATTAAGAATTAGAGACCTCTGAATATTATCTGACCACCAGAAGTCCACAATTGATCCCTGTAGATGTAATGCTTAGCGCAAGGCTCATCAGAACTTAAGTTGTCAGCTTAAGTGATAGAGTTAGAATGCCATTCGAATACAGTAGGCGCAAGAAGAAGCTGGTGAACCATAGCACGTGAGTTTGTTACAAAAGGGTGACAGGTGTCAGCTAATAATTGGGAAAGGAAGAGATAAAAGGATGGGAACGGCATGTACGAGGGACATGCTTGAACACGATAGTGAGAGTAGAGCTAGGGAGGTAGCAGCCCCTCATATAGGCTTGCTTTTACTTCAGTTGTAACCGAAGAGATACAAAGTATTAATACACATTATTGAATTGAGGAGATCATTTTGATCCATTTTATTCATTTTCTTCTAGTAATTCATCCATTTCTAATTGAGTTCTATCATTAAGGAGCTCCAGATATTCAAGAGAGACTACGCAACTCTAAAGAACCAGAAGAGGCCCTAGGGAAAAAAATGAAAGAACAAACACCACCTCTTCCTCAACAAAATATTCTTGTCACTACTCAAAAAATGGAAAGTGGTCACATAGTTTCTTATTGTGCAGCAACAGAAAAACTTAATCCTCTATAACACATCCCAAGGGAATTTCAATTGGAAAATAACAGGTTCCATTTTGAACGATAAAAGTAGGAATATATGATCTTTCAACAATCCTATCACAGGATGGCTAATCCCAGATGCAGACCAACAAATTTTCACTTCCAGGAATCTCTGCAAGGATTCCAAACTTTTTTATGGACTCAGGCCAGCAAGAAAAAGAAAAGAATTTATTTCACTGAAGAAATCTCTCTTATTGGTAAAAGGTGACTTCTTTTGGTTTTCTGGGAGATGCAAACTACATGGAAATCAATTCACAACGTTTAGATTGTTGATTTCAGTTTGTCTAGCAGGGTGCGTATATTTCATGCTAAGTTAACAAACAACACTACCAAGAACTAGCACAATGCTTGAAGAAAACAGAAACTACATCCCCCACAAAAGAAATAGATAACTTACCTGGATAAAGGAATAAAGATTACTATACTTCCTATAAGTGTACTAGCCATGATAGTATTGTTTGAAGCATCGATATTTGTAATTGCACTATCACATTTCATCAACAACTCATCAGCTGGAAGCTTATAAGAGAATGAACCCTGCAAAAGTAAAGGCAACAAGTAGCAGAGGACTGTTAAAATCAAAATCCAAAAAGAAATAACCATCTCCCTCATGTCAATAATCAGCACACTAAAAAGAAGATAGCTAGCAACCTATCTAATCAAAACATTTTAATTAAAAACAAACAATGAATAGACGAAAATAGATTAAAATAACTAACTAAAATACAAAGTGAACCAAACTTTTTGGATATCCCTTGACACCAAATGAAGGAGACAATCTGGAAGTCACTGTTTTATCATTACTGTAATCTTTTAGCAATCCATTGAAAAAAAGAGAAAAAATACACTTTCAGAGTGTAACAACAATGTAGATTGCAACTAAGGCTAACCAAAATAATTGTGAATGACCAGTGTTGCCATGAAGGGTACAAGAAAAGCATATTAAGGACAATTGATTGTGCAGGATCTGAAAGTCAATGCCTTAGGTTAGTGATGAAAATTATGCAGATTCACCAAATAATAATATTGTGTCTGTAACAATACCAGGGGACATAATGGAAAAATATCGTGGGTATCTTATAAACACTATATGTCTACATGTAGGAATATTCCATTATCCTATAGTAAAATTTTCTATTTATTATGTACTACCCTATTGTATAATGTTATAATTCTTACTATTAGAAACAGAATAACCGATGAACTAAACTAGTTACTATATTTGAGTACTCTCGAGATTTTTGGATCCGTGAATACTTTCACATTGTATTAGAGCTCAAGTTCCAATCCTAAAACTCAAACCTCGGTTTCTCCCCCTAATTAAAAACCCTAACCTAGTTTCTAACAGCTGATACTGTAACCATTTTCAGGATTTTATGCTACTGGAATCACCACCTACCTCTTATATTATTTCTTCTTTCTTCCTTGCAATGTTGCTGGAATCTAACCGCAGTGCCTCTCTTCTGCTCCCCACTACTACTAAAATCTATCATCAGGCGTCTATTCTATTTCTATTTCCCTTTCGGCTGAAAAAGAAACAGAAATCCGACAATATTGTTTGAACAGTATCCAGTTCTTCTACATCCGACATTATTCTATATCTTGAAGATTCAGTATGTAATATCATAATAGTTATTAAAAATAATATTATATGTATTCCTTTTTGTATTCCATAAGAATATTATAAGATATTTCATTGTCCTACTAGAAGGAATATTATAAGATATTTCATTGTCCTACTATAAATAAATGTGCTAAACTTGGTTAATAGCACTCTTTGAATACTTTTGTGGTCTTTGCATTTGTAAATGTAAATTCTACAATGGAACCATGTAAACCTTGTTTAAATCTTATGCATCTTTCCCCCTTCGTTTTCTCCTTTACTTTTACTTTTTACATTATAGTAGAGTCACCTTCATACTTAAGAACCTGAACTGGGAATAAAACTCGTTAACAAACAACTAGAAATTTGATTTTGCCTGTAATGATCCAGCAACTACTACTTTGAAAGCCTTGTGAAAGACAATGGATGTATGGTTTTTAAAAGTTTAAATATCAACTCCCTGAATTAATATTTCTATTAACTATACTTCACGAGTTCAAAAGCACCTGTAGGTGTCCACCAATGCCCAGTACTAGTAAGGTTATTACACCAATCATATCATCAACAGACTAGATGTTAGCCATCTTCTAATATAACTTATCTGCCTACCTGTTATTCAGAAAGGAAAGGACAAACTGGTAAGTTCATGCACAACCAAGCCTTTCAACACAAATGACCTTAATCTAAAGTAGGGCACCCATTCCAGGCTTGACTAGCAATGACAACAGAACATCTCTTAGAAGTTAGAAAGATGATCAGTTCAGTAACTTGGCAATAACTATATGATTTGAAGTTCACATATAGCTTCAATTAAATAGGGCCCTGAACAACATGTGACTGGAACATTACCTTTCCAATGCTCATAGCTATCTCACCCATGTAATAAGCACAGCTCAATGTCAAGTTGCATTCTGGACTTGCATTACCTAGAGCAAAGAAAGACAAATACATAAATATGAACTCCCCAGTTACACCAAGCATTCAAGAGTAATAATCAGACAAATAAGCTAGACAACTTATTTAGCTTCAACCAATAGTATAAGTTTTATCACTAACGACTGCCCCTTATGATGCAAATGCCCCAAAGCTGAGGTTCCTCTAGAGCAAACTACGCAAAGAAATAGGACCCTGGTCAAAATGCAAACATTTGCAAGGTAGAGTTTGAAGTATTCCAAAACTTTGGCACTGCACATTCCCTTGATCCAGTTAAGGTGAAAAGAATATAGAATAATTATAGAACTAGTTCTCCCTTTAGACTAAAATTAAAGATGGCACTCACATCCTACCGTAGAGGTTGAATACTGCTATAAACATTAATAGTTACCTTCTAAACGATCCGAAGATGACAAGACAGCAATGCTTCCCTTACGATCTGAAACAACTGCTGTATCAACGTCCATAAGGACACAATCAGCAACTAACCTCTGAGTTGGGTCACAATAAAGCTGCTCCAGTTTTTTCGAATCCTAGCAATGGAAAATTGAGAAAATAAAATGAACAAATCACTTCTGCAACAGCAAAATGAAACCCAGCAAGCAACCATCTAATGTATAATCTCAGAAACTGAAAGGAAAATGCCTTTCACCAACCTCGTGATAAGAATAGAAAAGGATCCCATCACGACAATCACCAACAGCAATCCTACTCAAATGGGTAGTCAATGACATTATCATGAAGCGTGTCCTCCCCACAGCAAGCCTTCTCACTCTCTTGGGGTTATCATTTGGAAAACCGCATACATAGAACTAAAAAAGAAGATTGATATCTTTACCCAGTAAATAACGCAGACAAGCAACAGATAACCTTAATTCCAAAGACCATAAGATGTTCACTTACAGCATTACCAGCAGATACCAAGAAATATCGATCAAGGTATGGACAGATAGCGAGTACCATTCCAGGATATGGAGTTGTAGAAGACATATGAAGCTGCCATGACTCATTCTCTTCAAGTTTGCTTCCATCACAGCTATTATTATCTGGGCTACTGCAAACACTACTACTTGATAGCTGTTCCGCAGCACAACCAACTTCACAAAATGGTGAAGTTCTTTGAGAAGATGACCCTGCCTTAGAACAGACTGTCATCGATCCACTATCTGAATTTTGAGCAGGTGAAAGGCAGAGAACTAATAAACGACCCTTGGTGCTGTTGGAGAAATAGGAAATGAGGCTTATAACTAAGGAAGGCAACTAAAATGCTCATATATAACTATTATGAAGTAATGGAACAGCAAGAATGACACAGATTATATACCTCTCAGCTTCGCCACTATGCATAATAGCTGGACCAGAGGACAGGCTAGTTCCAACCACTAGAACTTGTTCATTTCCAGCCCTCACCAACTCCATGGATTTGCCTGTTTCTCCAACATTAAACTTGTAAGATGACACTAGTGAGCCACTGATGGGATCAACACAACATATATCTGACAAACATGTGTCACCGTCACTGTCACCGTCACTGTTAATGTCAGTCCGCATCACAAGTAACAATTTGCTATCACTATGATAAAGGACCTTTCGCAGGGTACCTCCAAGATGAAATTTCTGTACATTGAGTCTCTTACTATGCACCATCTCAACCTGAGGCATAATAATAAAATTCATAATGTCAATCTAATCAGACAGATAGTTAAAAGGACTTCGACTTCAAATATGAAATATGGTGGAGTACTTGAAACGTTCACAGAAGCACCAGTTCAAAATTGCTCTCACTCTAATAATAAATGATGCCTCCCAGAAACTAAATGGGAAGATATAAGCAATAGAAATAGAAAACCTAGGATGGTCCATTTTAACTGTTCTGTAACTTAAAAAGAAACGTCAAGAGCAATCAATCAAATTATCACTCCAATATTTCAATTTGGTCCATTCACCATCAGAGATATTCAGAATGCTGATTTCAGAACCCAGCAGAACACTACAAGTGATCAGAAGCTAATATCGATCTTTTTGTGAACTTTGAAAGTGGGAATGAATTCAAAATTGTAGAACTATTAAAATTCCTTTTCAATAGGTCTTTAGTTTGTTTTTAATCTTATCTTATAAGCCAGATTTGTTGGTTGTAATCTCTATTTAACAGTTATTGAGTTTTTTGTGTTTTCCCTTTATAAGGCAACCAAATTCATTATTCCGATGGCTAATAAAACTTGAGTGTTACTTATTCTTTTATCTCATCTTATACATGTTCATCTTTTTTTTTTTTTTTAAACTTCAACATAGTATTAGAGCTCTCAAAGATCTTGAGGGACCTATGAGTGATTAATGCTTATAGAAGCTCAAGAGCAAAGAAGGGCAATGAGAAACCAAGAAAGTGAAAAGATGGTGGAGGAAGCCTATCTAGCAAACATCATTCAATACCATGCCAATAGTGCATGCAGATGATCCAAATAAAAGGGACCTCCACACTCCACCAAACTTTCATTTAAACCAAATGACCACTTCAGGGAAGATCCATGAGAGGATTCTTTATTAATTAGATTTTTTTGCACAGATCTATAGCTATATCTATAAATACAAATTCAAACTATTAGAAACTAATAAAGAGTGAATGCTTTCACTTTCCACATAGGACCAGAAAACATGTAGAATATTGATCAATTAAATACAATGCATTACATTGTTTTAGTACATGCAATTAAATATTTTCTTTAAATGATAGTTTAGAAAGGGATTTTATAACGTTAAACATTCCAATTTTAGATTCTAAACTTATAAGTTTCTCAGATTTTATTAGTTCTTAAAAGGTTTTTCACATCTTATGTTATATTTTTCAAAAGAATCATATAAGAAAATTGAAGGGCTTACAATAGCGATGGATTAGCCAATTTACTACAGTATTTACCTTTTTCAATATCCAGACAATGAACATTTAACAGTACAAAAAATCAATTTTCCAAGAGTTAAGTTCTTTCATTATAATATAATAGTAATGACATAATATTTCTAAAAGCTTGAATATGTTGGTATACAATTAAAAAATGCCTAGTTTATATGTTACTTTTTATTTACTACTTTCTGTTTAATTGATTTATTATATGTTACTTTTTATATATAGATATCAAAATCTAATTAATTTAAATTTTATTTGATCTGAATTTTTATAAATGCATGTTATAAGATTAAGGTTTTAATAAATAACTTAAATCTTATATTAAATTAAACATTAAGAATAAATTAGGTTAAATTTTATTTAAATAAATTGTAGAATAATAGCAGAGAAGAATAATTTTATTCTCTTGATCTTGTGTAGGTTACGGCCGTAGTATATATATACAATTATCTATACTAAATATACAGCAGATTCCTAAGATACATGGAAATCAGTATCTTATC
>JANIJH010000005.1:61551353-61563725 GCA_024520975.1 Erythroxylum areolatum
ATCCCCTGGTATGGCAGCAGCAACGTTCTCCACCGTGGAGCTGATGATGTCAACTGAACTATTAGGTGAGTCTGTCACGATCGAAGGCTAAGGAAGAAGCAGAAAATTGAGTGGGAAGCCTAGGACGTTGAGAGGGATAGTGAAGGTGATGCTCTCGGTTAGTATGACCAAGGAAACAAATCAAGATTTTTTCAGGAAAGAGCCAAAAAGCTCTGATACCATGTAGAATAATAGCAGAGAAGAATAATTTTATTCTCTTGATCTTCTGTAGGTTACAGCCGTAGTATATATATACAATTATCTATACTAAATATACAGCAGATTCCTAAGATACACGGAAATCAGTATCTTATCATAATCCCTAACAATCAGGGATTTATATGAATCCTATACAATCTTCTAGATACTCCATATAATCCGACATAAATATTCACAAAAAGTGCAGGTCCGCAATTAGCTAAGTTATAAAGCTTGACAAAAGATTGCTTTCGAACAAAAGTACAAGTTGCCATGAAGAATGAATCTACCGAAAGGTTCTTACCAGATATAGACAGCTTTCTGCAACAAACAAAATTCCCTTGGGGCATTCACCAGAGCATACAGGTGTTGCATGTGTGGAAGGCTGAAATGCTATTGAAGAATAAGAGAGACCATGTCTTGCAGTGTGCAATAACCATGGCCTATCACTAAGAGCAATCATATCCGCATCAAGTTGATCGCTTAGTGGAACAAGGAAAACAGGAGTAATGCCGATACGGCGAGTTGCAATCAGTTGTAAATTAACAGGTTCATCATCCATTCCCTTTTCTGCATCTCTGTTTGACATGGCAGCAGTAGGATTTATAGCACATGAACCAATAGAACATCCATGACTAGGTGTTTCTAATGTCGAGGGGGTACAGGTAGCAGGCCACTCAAATCTTAGCAGCATTCCATTCCTCAAACCAGAAAGAACGTAAAGCCGATCAACCAGTACAAGTCTTACATCCTGAGGAATGCAACCACTAACAGCAGTTCCCATTGTATTTGTTAAAGAAATTGTCCCAAATGCAAGAACCCTTAAGCCTGAATCGGGCACAAATGACAGAATTTCCACTGATGGCTTGTGTGTACCAATAATAAAGGTATTGCTCATGCCAACTCCAATTGGTAGGGCAGCTGTATGTTCCTCATCCAAAGAATTGATTGAATAGACCCTTTGCTCAAAATACTTTTGGGGTATGGATATACAAGATAACTCAAACAGCAATCTCAAATGTTGTATTTCAAATATTTGATAATGATATGCTGAAAGTTTTCGGACCCCAAGGACATACAAAATGCATGGATTAGAAGTTGAGACAACAATAAACTTATGTCCAACTGCTCCCAAACTGATACTTAAATTATTTGGAAACCAAGATGCACAAACTGGAGATGACAGAGGTAGGCCTTCAATATGAGCAACCTTGGTTGGCAAACAAACTCGAACTGCAGATTGATAAATTTGGACTAGCAAACCATCATCCACAAGACCACATGCCAAAGTGCATACATCAGGCTTGAAACCAACTGAATCAGTCACATCAGTAAAGCTAACACCAACTGATAGTACCCTCGTCTCTTCAACAAAAGATAGCACGAGAAAAGAATGATATAAGTCATTTATAAGCATTCTAACCGTCCAAGCACCAGTAATCCCTTGATAAATAGGGGCAGTCTTCAATAGCCTTTCAACACTGATACCACTTCGAATGATCCTTAATGAGCCTTCTGGAGCCACCCCACAACAGGCAAACATTTGATCACACTTTTCGTCATGGTAATCAACAACTGATATGTCCAAGATTGGTCCAACATTTTGTATAGGGCTTGTGTACAAAAGTACTTCATTTTCAACTTTCAGAACAATTCCGTCGCCCATCTCAACAAGAGCAGCCAAGAATCCACCTTCAACCCACAAAATTTCCTTGCAAGGTAGACCTTTGTATAGGCGATCAGACACATTAACTTTGAGACCCTCAGCCTCAAAGCAAATCTCAATCATGAAAAATTCTCCCGTGTCCACACAAAAAATCATCTTTGGATTTTTTACATTATTTGGTTCCCAACTCCAGCAACATACATATTTGGCATCAGATTTTCCATTTCCATCTTTACCATCTACAGACATGGGATCATAATCCCCAAGTTCCAATAAAGCACGTGCAGCAACATTGAACAAACCATCGTCATCATTATCATTAACTCTGCATGTATCTTCAATAAAATTTTGCTCCTCCACTGCAGTTGGCATGAAATTTAAGCTTGTCCTATAGACACAACGGGGATTCTCAGCATTTCTGAGATCCATTAAGAGAGCATCACCCACCCTGAACAGAAAGGCAAATCCATTAGAATGAGGCACTTCAACAATGTTGTGTGCCAATGGTCCTCCTTCAACATATCGTGAAATAACATGTATAGCTTGTTCTCTAATGTTCCATTCCAGCAATATCAGTTCATTTAGCAGTGCTCCCCTCCTGCAGTAATTAAATATAATCACTGTGGTTAACTCGGCTAATAGCACGCAACAAAGATAAGAGAAACTCAAGTGGCTGTTACTAAGCAATCAAAAATATTATTTGATGATCCACAAAGTGTAGCAAACATGATCAGCTGCCATACCTATTCTGAATAATGGCAAGTAGAGGATTATGCTCTTTACTTGGTTGATTGGAATCTATTGAGATAAAGCACATGCTCCATATTGTACCAGCGATAATAAGTCTTTGAATACTTCTGGCAATACTTGCATTCTGCATACTCCTGGAAACACTCGCATTTCCTTCATTGTCGGGAGGATAAAGTATTCTCTGAAATTATGGCAAAAACAACTGTTCATGTTCATCCACTTGGTTTGTAGTGTCATTACAATTAAGTAGAATTTCTATTTTATGCTTTTTGTAAATGCGTTCATAAAAAATCTTCCATAACATGTGCAAAAGATATAGACATAAACCTCATCAATGATATCACTGCCACCAGATAGTGATAGGGAGAACAGAGCCAGCCGATCCTCATATGCACTAGTAGCAATGAAACTTCCACTGCAAAAAAAAACAAACAAACAAACAAACAAACAAAAAAGAATGTAAGAACCAAATTACAAATATATTAGACTCAGCTTCTCGCATGTAGAATTAAACGAGGGGCCAACACATTGCTCTATGAGACTAGAATAGCCAACCCAAGATTTTGCAACCTACGCAGATTGTCTGCTTAAAGGAAAGTTTCTAAATGGTCAATTTCTTAATATTAATAGTAATCGGATCATGCTAAGCTCTACAATAGTATCTTTATCATCTAGGTACAAAGTATTCCATAACGCTATAAAATGGTAAAGGAGAGCAACTAACTATATGCTCTTCTTTGTAACACTGACCATTCATTGAAACTTTTTGCTTACTGAAGCATGCTTATTTAGTAATAAGATAAACGCTTCTTAAGCTAATGAAAGAGAACAGGATCATTTAGGGCACTATTATAATCAAAAGATTGCGTGTTTGAAGCAAATTAATCTCGCAATTACCTCAATCAATCAAATCATCATAATCACAGCTGATTTACTAGCAATATGTGAAATATCGTTCTTGCAAATAAATGATATTGATACATTGGCACTCCTAACCCAAAGCTTAATCCTTACAAAATATATGAAAGCGCTATAAATGTCCATCAACAAGGCTGCATTTCCTCTTTAAGACATTCAAAATCCCCATCTTCTGCTCTGTAAGCTAAATCCTAACTTCTTCGAATCTTTGTATGATTTATTAATATTACATAATGTAACACACATCCCTTTCTTTTGTTTCATGTGGGTCATTTGAAAACAACCTCTCTATTAGTTAGGGATAAGGCTGCGTACTATTAGATCTTTCCAGACCCCAAGTATCAGCATGATTAATACTAAATGTTGTTGTTAATGTACATAATGCAACACACAATTCAACTATATCACCACTTTTTGCTACCACTAATAAAGAATTGCTTCCTCCAAATTGTAGCATCACTGGGGAAAAAAGATCATTTTAGAAAAATTCCTGAAGTGTGATTTCCACTTTGGTTTTAGTGCTTTGGCATAGGGTAATTGGCCATGACACTAAGTTGACCTTTTTTGCATGCATAAGGATCACTAAATAATTACCGAGAGCTGCATATCGCCCAAGGCTTCCCTTTTCAATTATTGCTAATTTTCATATTTCAAATACTGATACAAACCCTCTTTTGGCAATAACCCCCCTAACCTCTTATAGTTTCGAGCAACATATCACCCAAGGCTTCCCTTTTCAATTATTGCTAATTTTCATATTTCAAATACTGATACAAATCCTCTTTTGGCAATAACCCCCCTAACCTCTTACAGTTTCATTTTGTAGCTTCTAAGTTGACAGCAAACAATGACCCATAACCAAATTTCCTGCATCATACAATGGTACCCAAGAGTGGATACTTCAAAGAAAATACGCACACATCATTTCTTAGAGATTTCACCTATTGAAGAAGGGCCCTGTTTGTGATCCTAATTTTGGAATTGATAATCCAGAAGCCTAAATCAAATTCTATTATCAGCCAGTATTCTCAAAAAGCTCTTTCAATGATGTATAAACCCAAAAAAAGAAAGATTTAGTGTATTATATGCACACAAAAAAAGCCTCAATTTTTAGCAACATGAATGGTACTTGACAATAGAAGAACTGCTTACGTTGTCGCACAAGACATAGGCCAAACATGTACCCCATGATTCAATGCTACCCGTTCTATGAATAAAATCCACATAGAAAACAAAAAGTTGAACACAGAATGAATGACTAAACATTATGACCATAACAGCCAGACGTTAAAAGGACGGTATCGTCCATAAAATAAACTTGCCTGGAATCAACAGCTAGCATCTTTCCAAGCTGATGTCTGGAATTACCGGGATTGGAAAGTTGGACATGCGTCAAAGGGAACAACCTAACACAACAGTATTGTCATTATAATTAGCATTCCTGTACAAAAAGCAAGAATTCCAAAGACAAGAAATAGAAAAGAGAACACAAACCTGTGCATAACATTGCAAAATGTCAGAAAGGTAAGCTTCCCAGAATCAGAAATAACAACCAACAGGTCTTTCCCCTGCATCTAATGGAAGAAAAGGAGGAAACACACATTCAGAACAACGACTCAAATGAATGTCCAACTTTCCACTAAATTGAGGTTGTTTCTGTATGCAGTGAAGATAAGAAAAGAATCTCCATGTTTTTCATTTTTATCCCTAAACTAAACCGCCTTGAACACACAACATAGATGTCCTTCTCATTCAACCTGCGGAAGCTTAGACTTTTACCTGAGGGCTTCGTGCATTGAATTTGTCGTTCCAAGGTACAACAGCAAGATCTTTAATTATGCCAAATACAGGCTGCTCGCAAATGGACTGCACAATTCCATCTTCCCCAATTATTACCAACTCTAGTGAAGTCTCCTACATAATTACCACCATTGATTCCAGTCAGACAAGGCTAATAACGAAGAAAATTAAGTGAAGATTAAAAAAAAAAAAAAAAAGAATTTTGCATGTGATGCAAAAATTAAAACCATAACCTACCTACTTTTTATCCATAAATCGAAGTTCAACGAGTCAGTAAAGAGAATAGGTTCCAACAATTTTCAGAACACAGCAAGACATCAATTACAAAACTAGCCGTAACGAAAGTTAATAGCCTTGTGGTCAAATGTATTGTAACAGTAACCAATACCTGATACCGTCACCCAAAGGACAATCCAATTTCAGAAATTGATAGAGAGGTTACCTTGCCGAAAACGATGTCGTTTGAGGAAGGAGAACGGATACGGCCACAAACAACCTGCAGAACAACGCTGCCTCGAAGAACGGTCTTGGCTAAGTAGTGAGCGTAGGCGCATGGCCCGGCGGAGGAAGAGGCAGAGGCGGAGGAGGATCGGGACTTGGCATTGGAGCATTCCTCCTCGGATACCGCCATGGATTTGCGGAGGGCTGGTTGAGGGTATGTTTGTTTATTGAGAAAATGAAAGAAACTTCCAGTTCGAAAGGTACTCTACTCAGAGAGCAGAGGATCTGTTTTAGAAGAAGGAAGAGGTTTCACGTTGCCACATACAAGTACATGTGGTGCACCCACAAAATCACAGGTGTTTAGTTATTCCACGCTCCAAGTTACAGAGAGACAAGAAATCTATATTTATTTTGTGAAGTAAAGCAAGATGTAATTTTTAAGTTGCGTCGTTAATTTAAAAAAGTAAATTGATACTTTTTTCTTTCCGTTGTCCAAAAATGAAAACTGAAAAAGAAAGGCTGCTTGGAGGGAAGAGGAAGTTAGCTGGTTTTGTTAGTTCAATTATTTCTATGATTATACTAACTAAATGTTTATTGTTATTATTATTAAAGATGAGATTAATGTAATTCATATAATGGTTATTAAATGAGCCTAGATTTATAAGCTCGTACAATTTTTGATAATTAGTGGATGGAGGAGGAGTAGTTCCTCCTCCTGTACTCCTTATAAATTTTGAATTTGATTTTTTTTTGCACCGCAGTGTGATAGAACGCAGACTTGTATTTCAACTTTGATCGTATACTAAATGCAAAACGGAGTTTCGACATTAACATTTAAATTAACTTTTAGATGTAGAAAGTTGACAAAAAATTGAGAATTGAAGATTGAAAATCGAATAAAGCTCTCCTAATCTTGTGCCTTCTTTTTGTTTTCTGCTTATCTAGAATGAGCAGCGGACAAATCGAACGAGAGCGTTAAAGGAGATACAAAAGGAGATGTATTTCTTTATATTGATGAGATTAGATGGAGCAAAGTAGGAATTAGTTAAGGAAAAAGAGAGAACCTCATCTCATAAAACAAATTAAGTGCTAGAAAATGGATGAAGTGTCAAAGAAGGTCTAAGCCCGCTTCTGCAGCAAATTGTATAGTATCAATTGTGACTTAGGCCTCGCCCCAATATCGACCTGTTAACCTTGTAGGATGAATTTTAGGTTTATTTTTAATGAAAAATATTTAGTTGAAATTTTTAATATAATAATAAATTTATAATAAAAACTAAAAGCAAAATATGTTTAATTTTATCATTGTTTCTATTTTTAATTATATTCTTATGTTAATTATTTTTAATATAATAAATTTCATTTTTAAATTAATTATTTCTCGTTATGTTTAGAAATAAAATTTTTGCATATTTATATAACTAAAGAAATTTACAAATTACTTGTATATAATAATATTTTATAAATTAAAATATTACATTAAATCATTTTAATCAATAAAAGATGTTCATTATATTATAATTCTTTCAAAACATAACAGTACTATCATTTTCCTTAAATCAGTTAAAACAAATATAATCATTCTATATTTGTCTAATCATTTCATCTCACTTCCAAAACTTCTTTTTTTTTCATGAATGATAAATTAGTATTAAACCACAAAAATTATATACAAGGTCATTAGGGCATACCAATCAAAACATCAAAATAGTCCAACGACAACAATAAATCAAAGAGTGATCAAAGTTTCAAGATAGATTCTATACAAAATCTTATAAATCTTTGTCTTATCTTAAATACTACATCAAAGCACGTAAAAGAAGTAAAGTCTAAAATAACTATGTTTCTTGTCTTCCACAAAGTGTAGATGGTGCAACAAAATGTCAGTCTTGCAACCTTACTTCTCAATCGTGCTCTAGTGTAGTCTTTACGGATCTATTTAATAGCACTAGTCATTGTAGACATCCCCTCGTGCTAATCCAAGCCATCCTTGAACTGCATCCCAGAGTATACCTGAAAATGAACATCTAAAAAATAAATGGGCCATCGTCTCATGCTCAACTCCACATAAACTACATGTTCTATCTATGTTTAGAAACATCAAATTACCTTTGGATGGCAATCTATTACGTAAACCAAACCAAGTAATAAAAGAAAACTTTGGAGGAATGTAGTTCTTCCAAATGAAAGGCATCCACGGTCTTTTTATATGCTTCATACGTAATAACTCATACACTTTCCTTGAAGAAAGTCTTTTCATTTATGTATATCTTCTAAAGTCCCCACACCACAATTTCCCTTCCACTAAGTTTCTCCATCAAAGAATCTCTAATAAAGGCAAACATCTTCATCAAAGCTAAATCTCTATTCGAAAGTTTTCAGTCCCAAACAAAATTTCCCTTAAAAAAACCTCACGTATCCATCGAACCCAAAGAGCGTCAGCTTTGGAATGAATATTCCAAAGAACCTTTGATAATAGCACAGCATTCCAAACTCTACAATTTTTTAAACTCAAGCCACCTTTTTCCTTTGGCACACAAAAATCATCCTAGGTCACCTTATAATGTTTCCCTCCCCACAAGAACAACCTGCACATAGAGGTGATTCTGTTCAAGATGGTGATAGGTATTAGAAACGTTTAGAGCCAGAATAATTGTACTCCTTATATTACCGCCTTAATCAACTCAAGGCGTCCAGCATAAGAGAGCGTTTTAGCATTCCAATTATTAATATAACCTTTAATAGTCTCGATTAAAGAGGAGAATTGGCCACTGAAACTTTCAACGAAACCAATGGAATGCCCAAATAACGAACTAGAAATGCTCCTAATGGAAAATCAACCAATTCCATGATATCCTTCCAGTCTCTACCATATACTCCTGCAAGATACATATTAGACTTGGAAGGGTTAACCTTCTGTCCTGACACCCCTTTCAAATCTCTAAAAACATCCATAAGAATTTTAATAGATATAAAATCCCCTCTCGAGAACAACATAAGATCATCAGTCGTAATCACCTTGTTTGTGACATTAATGCAAGCAACAAGCCTAAAATCCTTCACCTTTGGGTCATTTTTGGTTTTGGGCATTAAGGCAATGATGGTATGATTAGTTTGCTTAAGAAGATTACCATTTTCAAAGAACTCCTTGGTTGCTGCAACAAAGTCCATTCCCACAATATGTCATTGCTTTTTGAAGAAAGCTCACGTAAAGCCATATGGACCTAGTGCTTTATCATCCCTAATGTCAAAAAGTGCCCTTTCGAGTGCATCCTCCAAAACTAGAGCAACCAAAGCCTCACAAGAAGAAACATCACCTTTTGACCCATTTAACAATACATCCCTTTTTGATAGAGGTAACTGAGGTGCTAAATAACCTTTTAAAGAAATCCACCAAACAGGCAGCAACTTCTTCAATTGAATTAGTTGGAGTGCCATCATCTTTAATAATATGAGAAATAGAATTTTTGAAGCCCTTTCTCTTTCCACCGCATGAAAGTATCTTGTGCACCTATTGGATTATATAATATGAGTACACTTTGATTTTTGTTGGTAGAAATGTTTCTCAACCTCCAACAAAAAATTTGCCTCTTTTCTCTTCTTTTTAACAAGCTCCATAAGACTCAAATTAGTAGGATTATTAAGGGAAGCCTTATAAACAAATTTAAAGCTTACCTTAGCATCCTTAACTCTCAAAGAAACATGGCCAAAAGCATTGGAGTTAGGCAACTTCAAAGGATGCTTAAGAGATTTCAACTTCGAACACAAAATATATTGAGCACAACCATCAACACCTTTATCCCAACTACTAGTAATGATAGTCTCAAAGTTTGGGTGAGCAATCCACATATTAAAAAACTTGAAAGATTTAGTACCTCTATAATTAGGCCAAATGAAATCTACCACAATCAGACAATGATTAGATTCTGTGGTCTTATCCAAGAACTTTGCATTGCAAGATAAACTATTATTCCCCCAATTCTGATTAATAAAAAATCGATCAAGCTTAGCCCAAAGATTATTTTTATGCCAAGTGAAGAATTCCCTCTAGAAGGTGCATCCTCTAACCTAAGTGCAATCTGAAAGTCAAGTAATCCTTAAGCAAATAAGTCGATGGTGGTTTACATCCAAGTCTATCACTTGTTGAGCAAAACAGTTGAAATCTCCCATGATGGACCACGACAAAGTCATGGCTTCTCCAAAACCCATCAAATGTTGCCACAACTCTCTCCTTTTAGTGACACTATACAATCCATAAACAAATGTTGAGATAAATACAATCTGAGATACAAGACACTAAATACGACAATGTATATGTTGTTCTCCAACATCTAACATATCATATCAAACAAATAAAAGATTCCACATAATGATCATCCTCCCCCCAATTACAGCATCAAAATTATGAGAATGGTTCCACCTCGAGAACCTATTCTTCATAACCAAATTAAGTTTATCCAATGACAATTTTGATTCAATAACTCAACAAAAATGATAATTGTGTTGTCTAAGAAGGTCAATAACACAATTTTGTCTCGAGGCTTTATTAAAACCCCAGACATTCCAATATAAGATCCTTATTTATCAACTATGGAGGATTGGTCTCCTCCAAGCCTTTTAGCTCTATCCTTGTTTCTGTTTCCATGGGTATTTTCTCAAATAACCACACTTTGATCACATATAACATGATTACCATAACCAATCTTTTGCTTCAAACGATTGTCAGTATATATCATACTTTCTTTACCTTCATTATGTTTCACACACCTGCGATTGCTCATCGTTTGCCATTGGTTGTCCTTGGCCACATATACCTATTATTCATTTACCTTCTCATCATTACCTTGGGAGGCTGCATTGCAGATCAGTGACTTGCTAATAGTGGGCTGTGCTGTTCCCTCACTTATGCTGGAGTGCCTTGTAATGTTGCTCATAGTTGCCTGCATTATTGTCCCAGCAACTCTTGGACGTGTTGCTTCCTTGTCTGTGCCCACATGGTGTACTAGTCCCTCACCATGCTCATCTGTAATATTGCCTCACTTGTGCTTGGGAACATCTCACCCTGTTCTGATTACCCCTGTTTCCCTCTAGAGCTTGGCCTAGCATCGCCTAGTTGTATGTGTTGTTGGACCAAACTCGTAACGTCCTCCACTCCTTTTTCTAACCCAACAATCTGCCCTTCCTCCACGATTACCCCCTTGCTTGTCACTCTCATTTCTAACAGTCTTCATTCCCTTCCTCTTTTCCTTTACAATAGTCGTACAATTAAAAGGATTATGTCCAAATTTTTTGCAAAAATAGTAATAGTTTGGAAAGGTCTCACACACCACCTTCTACAAATAGCATACTCCCTGTGGTAATTCAACTTCAAACGAGATCACAGGTCTTTTTGATACATCGATTTCTCCAAGGATTCTCGCAAAACCAATTCGGGACTTCATATTTGTGACTTTGTCCATACATATTGGTTTTCCCACACGTGATCCCAATTTTACCAATCCCGTTGTGTTTCATAATTTAAGAGGCATATTTGGCAATTGTACCCAAATTGGTACCTTCATAAATTCCTTATAATTAAAGGAAAATCCATATGGTAATCGTTTAAACAAAAGTGTTTTTCGAAACACTATGTATGATCCTCCCGCAAGCATATTGGTACAGTCTTCATCATTGTCAAATTAGAAAATGACCCACCCTTGATCATATGGTAATATTTTACACTTGACATTCCATTTAGTTATCAATCCCTCTATTGCTTTCAACCCCAGGAATCTACCCATAAAGCAGCCCACAAGACAAAAGCCCCACTCTTTCTCAATAGGTACGATATCATCAAGATCCATAGTCATTTTATCACCAACCTCTACAAATTCCGATTGAATCCCTTGCTTCAACTCACAGTTGTTCTTGAATAAGCTAACGAATGGTGGTTTTAAAGGGTTTGATATTTGCTCAACCACCACCTCACGTGTACCTCTTTTTTGTAAGTCAAGCAGTTCATCAAACACCTTCATTACACTGCTATCTTTCTCTCCCTTCTCTTTCGAAGATGTTGAATCCATTTCATCAGTTTTAGATTCAGAAATAGCATCATCACCTTCCTCCATGGAAGAAGTTGGATCCTGATTTTTTTTTCTAAATTCTTATTAATTGTCTAGTTATTTATTTTTGTTTTGTTTGTTTGTTTAATTATTTATTCTTAGAATTGGGTCATTAATTAGAAAATTGAGGGAAGGATTAGAAATTTAAAATTGGAAAGGGCAAGTAAATAAGGGGCCATTTTGGAAGAAAGACTAACAAAAAGGCGTGAATTAGAAGAAGAGAGGAAAGAAAACGTGAGAGAGAGAAGAGAAGGAGAAGAAAATCGAAAAAGCTAGAGAAGGAGGAGGAAAATTGTGGAAAAAAGAGAAGAATCAAGCTGTTTAAGGTAAGTTCATCATCTTCTTTTTGTTTAGTGAGAAATAGGTTGTATGGTGAATGAAGAAGTTTTAGAGAGAGAAAGGGGTTTTTGTGTTAGGAATGATTGGAGGAAGAAGATGGGTTTCTAAGCTAGGTTTTGG
>JANIJH010000005.1:61573711-61593156 GCA_024520975.1 Erythroxylum areolatum
TTGCATATATGAATATTCACATATATGTTTGATTGTGTGGCTTGTTACCAATAGCTATAAATATCTTAGCCACTGAGCTATGTAGTTCAACCCAATATTTTCCCATTCCTCAGGTGCAGATCGAGAAGATCATTGATCCTTGCAAGGCAATTGGACAATTTCCAAGATAGTTAGCTTTTGTACTAAGTTAGTGGCTAGACTTTTGAATAGCTTTATAAGCATATTGAACATTGAGCATCCAATGTATTTTGTAACTTGTGTTAAGACTTTGATGTAATGTCAATATGTAATTAAAGCTATGTATGGAAGCTATGTATGAACTTCATTTTGATTTAGAAATGAATTGAGAATTGAAGAAGTTCTGTTGTGGATGCGTTCATTATCTTGTAGTGTACATTCCATATTTCCAGTTTTTCATAGGAGTAGAATTGTGTACTGACCTTAAGGGAAAAACTGGATTAATCTAGGCCGAATTAGACACAATGGTCTTTTTGGAAGTTTTAGTTTATCCTCTTAGCTTTCCAACGATATAAAGTTTGTAAGTTTTGGATATTGTAGTGGAAAGTTATGATTTTCATAAGTTGTGATGTTGCATAGGATATGTGCATGTGACAGCTATGGTGATTGATGTTAGTTTTGCTCCGTCTTAGTTTTGCTTCGTCTTAGTTTTACATCGTCTTAGTTTGTATCGTCATATTCTATTCCAATTTTTTCCTTCAAAAAGTAGAATTTATCTTCGAGTTCTTCATGAAAGTTGTAGATCTTAAAGTTTACTTTCAAATGATCTAAAAATGACATCAATCCGTCATTTGCAACAAAAGTTATAGCAACTACGTCAAGACAGGTATAAAATGATTAAGGACATGAATATGTTGGATTCTTTGGTCCATAACTTCCGCAACCGACCTCCGAATGAAGTGATTCTTGAAGCAATATATTCCTAAGACATGTATCTACCTCTTTATTAAAAAAAATTGGTAACTTTTGTTGTTGAATTGAAAAATATTGATGGAAATAAAATGAAGGATCGGTTGGAAGACCATAATCGGGTTATGAACATACTTTGAGTTTTTAGGCATATCTTGAGCTATAAAGCTCTGAATGAGGTGGTTCTTGTTTCACCAATGTGCATACCCTTAACTACACCCACTGCTTCATCACATTCTGCATGCCCAACCCTCTCACATGGCACCCAATCTATGCGCTTACCTTCCACAAATCCTATTTTAGCATCTGAAATCATTGCAACATTGTTTACTCCTAATCCCTTTCTACATCAATTGGCACTGCACAACCTACACCTACAGTCATGCCCCCTTTGCCAAATCTACATATGATTCCGCCTCCAACCCTCCCATAATATTTTGGCTTTTTCCTTGCATTTCATAATCTAGTTCCAAACCATTTCTTTGCACCTTCAAATATCTGTCCTTGTATCCCATTTTACATTTATTTCCAGTTTGGTAGCGACTAGAAATCCCTTAATAAATTTTGAAAATCTAATGAAAATCCACAAAAATCAAAGCCCATATAATGGATTAGCCAACACAAAAATCCGATAGATGAAACCAAAATGAGTAGTGAATAAATCAAGAAGGAATTTAATGAAGAGGTTAGACGTGAAAGGTGCCTAGTGTGAGCGCAAATCTTCCTTAGGGTGAGAGAAACTCACAGTCTTCCAAGACATACTTTGAAGTTGTGTTGGAATGATATTATACTTCACTAGAATTTTGTTATACCAATTTCCAACAGAGGAGCGGCGATGTAGAAGGTGTGTGCGACAGTGAGCGGCAAGCGAGACAGTGAGCGTGAGTGATAGGTGTGATTTTCTTCCAAAACTTCGACGATTTTCGGCTGGGCATCAATTCTCCATGACTTCTCCTTCACCTGCACGCACCCCTTTGGTGCCCATCATCCCCCAGCCTCCCGAAATCCCTACCCCTAATCTACCTCAAACCCAAAACTCCAACTCAAATCTCCTAGCAACTTTGGTTCCCACACCTGGCCCTAAACCCCTCTCTAAATCAATCCCCCAGCCTCCCAAAATCCCTACCCCAAATCTACCTCAAAACCAAAACTCCAACCCAAATCTCCCAGCAATTTTGGCTCCCACACCTGGCCCCAAACCCCCTCTCCAAATCAATTCAGCCCTCCTAACAAACCTTAGACGCTGACGCTAGTGGCATGTTACATAAATCAGATGCGGCAAAACCAATAGCTTAGGGTTTACCCAAAACTTGGAAAGCCGTTGTTGCAAATGGGGCAAACATTTCGACAAACACAGCACTTACCTATTACCTGCCGGAGACAAAGGAAAATCAAATCTTTGTTATAGCCCCTCCAGAGCTGGCGAAACAAGGAGCTTCAAATTTCAAATTGGCACTTATTGGCTTCTTCATAGATAAGAGACCAGCCTTCCCAATAGTTCAACGTGTTTTGAATAGATCCGGGACTGAGTTTGGGTTGAAAGAAATTATGATTACAAGTTTCGATAACTTTCTGTTTAAGTTTGATTCTGAAGTAGGAGTGATGTCGGTTCTGGAAAAGGGACCTTGACACATTCAAGGTAAACCCCTATTTATAAAGAAATGGAGTTTGAATGGAGGAGAACAGGAGGTTGTGCGGAAAGCTCCAGTGTGGGCAAAATTTTTTAATATTCCTGTTGAGTACTGGACCATCGAAGGACTGGGTTGTATCACGAGTGTAGTTGGGCACCCACTCCTAATGGATTCTCTAACTGCTCGGATAGCTCAGATAGTGTATGCTAGGATGTGTGTTGAAATGGACCTTAAAAATCATTGACCTACTTCTTTTCAACTAGCAATGTATACTGAGGATGGGGAGAGATTTTTTTAAAGAAGTTATAATCAAATATGAATGGAAACCTGAGCTGGTCACTCAAAAAAAAAAGAATGGGCATTGACAGGGAGGGTTTTTAAAACTGGCGATTACCATGAATTGAGCAAAGGACAAGAGGCACAACCAATTAACCAAGAGCTGCAAGGTGAGGAGTTACCATCTACAAGCCAACCCACCCAGGAGGACAAGGAGGCTTCTGACTCCCCAGGCAAGCGCTTAGGCCCGTTGTTGATAGAACATATAGTTGGAATGAATAAGTTAATGGAACAGTTTTCCAATACTGCTGGCAGTCCAAATATACATAGTCAGGCAAAGTTCGACCACGTAGGTGGGGCTTTAGTTTGGAATAAATGGATTTAGTTTTTTGGAATATTAGGGGGCTTAATAACTCCAAAAAAACATTTAACTATACACACTTGGCTTAAGAGATTGTTAGTGACTTTTGTGTGCTTACTAAAATCAAGGATTAGGTCCCCCCCCCCCCCCTCCTTTTTGAATACTATTTGCTCCTCATTGTTCCCCAGGTGGCCTTTTTATAACAATATAGACAGTGCCTCAAATGTCATAATAGTGCTAGCTTGGGACCTAAATACTTACCATTGTCAAATCTTGAGATCAACTGATCAGTTAGTGCATGTCAAGTTGTCTCCTAGGAGCACATCCCTTCCTCTCCTTGTGACTTGTGTCTATGGGTCCAATAACTTTAACCACAGGAAGAATCTCTGGAATGACTTGTCTACCCTTAGATCTCACATCTCCTCCACACCTTGGTTAATTGCGGGCGACTTTAATGCCATCCTTGACCCACATGAGGCAGAACCTATTAGTCAATTAGCTCTCCAAAGTATGAGTGACTTTCGACATTGGGTTGATGGTAATGCTATGTATGACCTCAACTCAAGCGGTCCTTTTTTTACTTGGATTAATAAACAAAGTGGGGAAAATTTTGTGGCTAGGAAGCTAGATAAGACCCTTATAAAATCTACTTAGAGCTCTAATTTTCCTAGAGCTTATAGTGTCATTCACTATCCAAACATATCTGATCACTCCCTATTAAAGGTTAAGTTTGGTAACCCATCCAGAGAAGAGCTTCTCCTTTTAGGTTCTCTAACTTCCTTACCTCTTAGCCTAATTTTCTTCAACTAGTGGAGGAAGCCTGGTCTTCATAGATTCGGGGGTCCCTTATGTTTTATGTAGTGTCGAAACTCAAGTTGGTTAAAAAAGCTCTCAAAGCTCTTAATTCAAGATAAGGGGGTGATGTTAATGAGAAAGTTAGGACCTATCAGGATACCCTTAATGTCATTCAAGATAAACTGAGGCTTTTACCTAAGTCGACTGAGTTACTTGCTCAAGAATCCAAAGCCATCCATGCCCTTATAAGTGCCTTAGATGATCAAGAGTCTTTCTTAAAACAAGCTTCTAGGATCAAGTGGTTAAAGGATAGGGATAGGAACACTAGGTTTTTCCACAACTCCTTAATAGCTAGCAGAAACCGAAACACTATCAGTTCTCTAGAAATGGGTAATGGGAGGAGGATAGTATATCATGTAGAGATCCAAAATCAATTTGTTGAATTCTTTCAATATTCAATTAGAAGTTGAAAATCCCTTCCGCCTTCGAAAGACTTTGTGGAACCTTTTTTTCCTCAAGCCTTATCTAAAAGTCTTTGTAACTCCCTTATTATTGATGTTTGAACTCAAGAGATTAGAGAGGTTTTTAACTCCTTCAATTCGAATAAGGCACCTGGACCGGATGGTTTCAATGATTTTTTCTTTAAACACACTTGGCACATTCTTGGAGAGGACATTACTAGGGCTATCCAAGATTTTTTTCAACATGGTAAACTCCTTAAAGAGCTTAACTCTACCTTTATCACGCTTATCCCTAAAAAAACTCACCCTTCTATAGTGGTAGATTATAGGCCTATCTCGTGTTGTAACATGCTATACAAAGTGATTGCTAAGATCATCGTGAATAGGCTTAGAGAAATTCTTCCTCATATTATTAGTCCTAACCAAAGTGCATTCGTTAAGGATAGGAGAATTGGGGATAAAATCTTGCTAGCCCAAGAAATTTTCAAAAATTATCACCTTTCTAATGGTCAAAAGAGATATGCCTTTAAAATTGATCTCCAAAAAGCTTATGACTCCATCCACTGGGATTTCCTCATCAATTCCTTAGAAGTTATAGGCCTTCCTTCTAGGTTCATAGCTTGGATCCAAGAGTGCATTTCCTCTCCTTCGTATGCCATTTTGATCAATGGATCACCCTCCAAATTCTTCAAAGGAAAATTTGGGCTTAGATAAGGAGACTCTTCATCCCCTTACCTCTTCATTATTTGTATGGAAGTTTTTTCCAGGAGCTTGAATGACTGCAAAGTTAGAAATCCTTCCTTTAAATACCATTGGAGATGCAAAGCACTTAAACTCACCCATTTCCTGTTTGCAGATGACCTACTGTTGTTTTGTCATGCTAACATCAGTTCTACTCTAGTTTTGCTCAATTGCCTAACCTCCTTCTCTCAATTTTAGGATTGGATATGAATCGTGCTAAAAGTTAGTTTTTTCTTTCCCATGACATGGCTCACTTGGCAAACCAGCTGGCCCAACTGTCTGGGCTTAGGCAAGGTTCCCTACCCATAAAGTATCTAGGTGTTCCCCTCATTATAGGTAGGCTTTCAAGGAGAGATTGTTTACCTTTGTTGGACAAGATTGATGTGAGAGTAAACAAATGGACCTATAAAAGGCTTTCCTATGCGGATAGACTTCAACTAGTGAGCTCTGTGCTTTCTTCATTCCAAGTGTGTTGGGCCTCTCACTTTATTCTCCCGTCTTCTGTCCTCAAGGAACTAGAAGCAAAACTCAGGAATTTTCTATAGGCTGGGCGGGTGGATAGTCACCATCAATCCAAAGTTAAATGGAGTGACCTTACTAAATCCAAAAAGAAAGGGGCGTTAGGGATTAAACATTTGCCAACCTGGAACCTTGTGTTGTTAGGGAAGAGGATTTGGTTACTTTTCTATGACAGAGAGGCCATGTGGGTTAGATGGGTGCATACGGTTATTTTGAGACAAAATTTTTGGAGTGCTCACTCTACTAATAATAGTTCCTGGAGTTGGAGGAAAATGTTAAGTGTACGGGACAAATTAGGGAATCAATTTAGATTTAGGATAGGAAATGGGCAGTCCACTCTCTTATGGTAGGATCCTTGGCACCCAAAGGGAATCCTAAGGAACTTCTTATCTCCTAGAGCGATAAATGGGTCGGGCTTACCTATGACAGCCAATGTTTCTGATATAATCACTAATAATGTGTGGAGGTGGTAGGATTTTCCTATGAAACTCATTGCTGATTTTGAGCCCGTTCAATATCAACCGACTAGTTCTCTGGATTACTTGGAATGGCTCCCTAGCTCCTTAAAGACTTACACCAACGGTTCAGCTTACAAACTCATGAGACCCTCAACCCAACATGTACCTTGGTATAACTTGGTTTGGTTAAAAAATAACAGCCCACGATGTTCATTCATTCTTTGGCTAGCAGTCCTAAAAAAACTCCAAACAAGGGATAAACTTCACTTTCTATATACACCCAACCATTGTTCCCTGTGTATGTTGGACATGGAATCTAATGAGCATTTGTTTTTTAACTGTCCTTTCTCTAAGTCTGTATGGGACCATTGCCTCACCTGTTTCCAAATCCCCATCCCTAACCCTTCAAGCCTTCCTTCTATCCTTACTTGGTTCCACCAAACACCTCCACCGTTCCCCCTTTTCCCTATCTTCTTTCCACAACGGTTTACCACATTTGGATCGAAAGGAATTCAAGAACCTTCAAAGATGTAGCCATGGAGGTAGAGAGCTTACAAGCCAGGATAATCTTTCAAGTTTTGGAGCATCTCAACCTACACACATTGAGAGGTAATTAGATTTATTGTGTGCTAACTTTTTCATGAAGATTCCTATTCAACTAGGCGGTCTCACTTCCCCACGGATGAGCCCTCTTAGATGGCCACACTTTTGAGGGCATCAACGACATTCCAAATGCAATTTGGATTCCATGGAGATTTGCTAGGCAATGGTTTATGCACTGTAAACCATTGCCTATGGCAGCTGCTGTGGGCATTAACTAAGACAATGAATACAGATTAGCAGGATTTGATGCTATCGTGATTGTCTATGGGATTGGTCTATGGTTTAGCTAGTGTATTTTGGGTATATGTTGATATAATGCGGTAGTTGTTGGTGTTTTATTGCTTGGCGTATAACTGGGCATTTGTGGTATTTGGTTTGAGCTTGATCTTGTCACTGTCTATTCTGGCAGGATATGGGTTAAGTCCAGATTAGGGGCAATTGTTGGCAGGGCAGTTAGATGCATGCCATTTTGTTTTTGCGTGTTATGAGATTACCTTTGGTAGCTCTTACTTGTATAACGTTTTATTCTTTATAAAGTTTTGATTTACCAAAAAAAAAAGATATTATACTTCACTAGAGAACTTGTGTCTTCATTTTCATTTTCCCTAATTTGTTCTTTATTTTTAGCACTTTCAAATAATTTATTATTTTGTCCATACATTCTAATATAATTGTGTATAAAACAATAAACAATAACGATATATTTTTGTTTCTTCATATCAAAACTTGACATATTTGAAAGTATATGAATTCTTGCTTTTAGAACATCAAAACATCTTTCAATACATTTCTTAATGAAGAATGTTTGTAATTAAATAATTCATGTGGACCTTAGGGTCTTCCTCTTCCACTATAATCTCGCAAATGATATCTGTCACCTCAGTATGGTGAAAAAACTCCAAACATATTAGTGCAGCCTAAATCAACCAAATAGAACTTACCTAACATATAACAAATATAATATTAATAAAAACGATATTAAAAATTAAACATAATTATTATAGTTATTTAAAATAATATAATATCTTGTGGAGGCATAGAAAATTGATTCGTTGGATTTGTTCTAAAAGAACTCGAGAGTTATTTGTAGTACCTGCCTATCCAACTATTACATAAAACGTATGTCAAATAAACAACAACACATAATATTTTGCGTTGTATCAATTCTTTTACCCTTGTATAGTATTTGTTTATTAGTCAGAGCAAGTGCATCAATATATGTACTATTTACTGCTCCTATAAAATCATAAAAAATCACACTGTATTATTAAAATAATTATTAATCATAAGGACACAATTTAAATATTAATTAAATATATAAACATACCTGAAAATATGGAAAAAAATTTTTGAATTATGATGAATCTCAAGAGGTGAATTGGTAAAGGATGATAGAGTAATGAATCTTTTTGCAAGACAATTAATTGCATATAAGACTTTGTGAAAGTACTTTGAAATTGTCTAGGTCAAATGTTGAAAGTGTTATGCATTGACTCTAGTTGTCTCACTATGCCCTATAGTCATCAAGAAAATTTCTACTTGTTTCTCCATAGTTAAATGACTTGTTGCCTTTAAACCTCCTAAACTCTTCAAGTCATCACCTAAGCACAAGAAGATTATCTCACTCATTCTTAATTTTTCATAAATCCTTGTAAGATTCCTATTCAAAGGTCCTAATATCCAATCATGACCTGATAGAGTAGAAGTTCTACATGGTTGATTTTGTAAATTAAAATATTTGTTCTCTCCCCAATTAGAGAAACTTCATCAGATCATCATCAAAATCTGATTTGAAATTTGATAAGTGATCTATGTATCTACAATGCCAACATTAAATAATTAATAAAACATTCAGTTAAAAGGTTTAATCGAATATAGAAAAAATATTCGTACAAAATATAGACTTAAATGTTCATATAAAACATAGACTTAACATTCAATCAAACATTCATACAAAACATGAACTTAAAATGTTCAAACTATAGAATAGTGCTTAATATATAAGTGTCAAATTAATAAGAATTAGATATACAATAACATGAAAACATAACTAAAGTGACATAATCCAATTCAGTTTCCTTGCATTTGCCATCTTCATAAAAATATCCCTATAAAGTGGAGAATCATGTAAAGCCTTTATGGCATACCCTCAACCCCAAATTCATCTAAGGAATTCAGATATTTCATCATTATGATATACTTTTTCTTAATTGATGAAGCTCCAGATCCATTCGTTGCAGTGGATGATGTTTCACTCAATTTTTTCTCAAGTAAACCATTCTTCCATTTTGATTGTTTACTAATTATAACTAAGGCCTCTTCTACAATGTTTGAGTATGTCTTCTTTGTCTGCTTGTTCTTAGGAGATTTCTTTCTTTTAGATGCAGAACTTATAACTTGATCTCCTTTTTCATTATACAAACAATCTTCATCAACATCAATTTTACATTCCTTTTTTATACTATTCGATAGAGATTTTATTAATGGATGTGTATGCAAACTAGTTGCAGTAGTATCTCCAAAAATATGACATAAGTCTGAAAACTCCTTACATTCCTTTTTCTTGAATCTATGAGCCATTTTATGCACCTATAATGATGAAAAGGAAACATGAGAACAAATATTATATAATATGATATATTAATAAAACAAAGACATATTTTACCTTAAATAGATTTTCCCAACATTTATTTATAGTATTAACTTCACTGGTAAAGGAATTGTAACCAATTCCTATTTTTTTTGAGTAAGTTCTTGAATTTTTTCAATCTAGCCCTTAATCTATTATATCTATTCTTTAATTGAACATCAGTATACTACTTATTGAATTTTGTTTGAAGACCTGCCTTAATATTCTTCCAACTAGATTTGAAAAAAGTAATAGTCATTTGATTTCCCTTCTTCACTTCTTCAACCATCAATGAGAGTAAATACATTTCTATGATATCATTCCATATCCTATCTTTTTCATTTATTTCCACACAATCATTGATATTGTTCAAAGCTTCCATCACTAAACATAATTATATATAAGTGACGTTAATCACAACAATTCCTATAAAGTATTAAATGTTAAATATGGTTCAAAATAATCATGAGACAACCATAGCCTAATATAAGTGCATGGAAATGATAGAAGAGTTGAAGTGAGAAATTAAATGAAAGTTAACTGTTGCATTTAAAAATAAGAAAGAAAAAGGGGAAATGATTGAGCATTAGTAGATGTTTGATCTTATAGAGTAATCCTTTTTTAAAATATTAGATTCAAGCTTACAGTTGATGAGACCATTAAGAAAATAGAAGTGATAATGTATTCTACTCATTATAGCCTATCTTCCTTGTAGTTTGCATCTACATTGATGAGACATCACCAAAAGCACATGCAATGCAAGTGAAAAAGCTACAAGAAGATGAATCTCTATATACTATATATACATAGGTTTATACATATGAATGTAGGCAAACTAAAAGCTGGGAAAATCAATTAGCTTAAGACAATGGTGATGTAATAAAATAAACCAATGTCAACAGAGGCAATCCATTTCCAAACACAATCCTGGAATACATCACAATGGCCTATTATCTAAGGTGATTAATAATTATTTGTCAAATTAACTTCATTTTAGCACTCACTGAGTGATTTTTAAATTACATATAGTTTCATCCATTTCACAGCAAGTTCAATACAAGATTCCTAAATCGTTTTTTGCAACATTTCCAATTCATTGTACTTTAACTCCAACTTAGTTTCATACTTTTCAATTAAATTCTTCACTTTATACAACTCCTCTGTGCTTTCAAGCTCACTTTGGGAATCTTTGACAGAATTCACTACCCTCTTTGCTTTTTTCTTCTTAAACTCAAGTTCGATGGTGCATTCATGACATGATTTTTACACTAAATTAAACTCCTTTTCTTTCGCGTAGTTCTCCTTACGACACTCTTCAACTATGCTTCTCTTAATATCCATTTCCATTTTCTTTAACTCAAGCTTCATAGCACATTCGTGGCTCAATTTTCGAACCATACTCAATTATATGATTTTGACAGCAAGCTCATCATTAGAGTCATCAAGCATTTTTTTCCCCAAACCCAATTCCTCTCTTTGCAAACTATAAGCCTCACATTGCATTTCTCAACATCTTTTTGAGCCAAACTCATTTGCATTTTCCTATATTTAAGCTCCAAATTGCATTCCTTTCTAAGAAACCCTATCTTATCAAAATATTTCTCACTCCTTTCTAACTTAATCTTAGCCTCCTTCTTACATTATCACTTATTAATTGATTAAGCTCTAGATCATATAAAGTGGAGGTGATTGAAGTTGCTCTTGCTAATTGTGTAGTAGAAATATCAAAATTTGCAGGAGAGCTAAGAGTTTAGAAAAAGGTAAATGATCTTTTCTAAGAGTCAGAAGTGGTAAGCATTAGTAGTAAGAATGTTGAAGAAACTATAAGGCAATGTTTTGCTTTAAAATCTAATAGTGCTATAATAGAAAAGAGTATATGTGCGACAAAAATTCCACTAGTGGCACCGTACTGAGCTTCGACAAGGGTGTTATATTCTTAACCCAAGTACTTGCCCATAAGGAACTTTGGATGGTTAGCTAAACAAATGTTGTTGGTCTTGAAACATTCTTGAACATCAGAGGACAATGAGACTAGGACGACGATTTAGGACCTAAATCGAAGAAAGGTGATAGGACAATATTTTTGTGAGATTTTTTGAAGGCTTCGATGAAGTGGTTATTTTAGGAGATGGAGATGACCAAGTGTTATAAGAGAATGCAATGAAGGTGCTCGGTTTCTTTATTGACTTCTAGTTATAGAGAAAATTTTAAAGACAAGGAATATGAAGATAATTGAAAGAGATAACAAACAAAGCAAATTATATGCCATTAATTCATCAACAGCTTACTAATGGAGAATAGTTTTGAAAACACGACCAAAAGCAAACTCCCAACCCATTTCCTTTATCTTACTAGTTCATCCCTCTCTAAGGTCATATCCTTAAAAGAACTAAATGAAAATGAGACAAAGGAAGAAGAAGACCGTACATAAATGGATCTTAAAGAGAGAAGAAATGGGTAGAGAGAAAAATGAAGAAAAGGAAAATTTGTACAATAGCTTCGAGGAAGAACTCAAAATCAATAATAGAAAATAAAGCAACAATTGTGGGAACAAAGAGAGAAGCATCTGAAATAGGAAAATGTATACCTCAAATGGAGAAATCAGAGCACAAAAGACATTAAATATGTAAGGGTTGAAAAAGAACATAGAGCAATAAAGGTAGAGCAAGGCTGAGAAAACATAAAAGACAATGTAGAAATTGGGATGTTATGTTGTTTTTTTGACCAAAAAAACATGTTTTAAAAAAAAGGTGATTTTTACATTTAAGTAAAGTTGTTGTGGTTTTCTTATTTTTTAAAATAAAAACGACAACAATACTCGACCAAAAACATTGCAATTGGCTATTTCTTTCTTTTAATGAAAACAACAATAAGAAACAAAAGAAAAAACAAAACCAAATAAGCCCTTATTTGAAGTGAATGTGGGCATATTGTTGATCATCTTAGGTGATAAGTGATAGGGTTATTCCAAAGAAATGGATCATATGAAGAGGTAACTTTTTTACTAGTTCCTCATAGCATGCAAATATTTTGACTAATAGATAAAGTGAACTTGGTAGAAAAATTGTCAAGTGTTTTGAGAAGAGAAAATATTTCTAAATATGGGTCATCCATCTACAACACAAATGAATTGTCCAAAGAACTTAAATAATCTTTCCACTTATTATTGCAAAACCTTTTTTTTAAAGAAATTTACAGAAGAAAGCTCCTTTAAAATTTCTAACTCTTTTCACCGAGACTTTCTTTTCAAAGTTTAGTTATTTTAATTGGTGCATTTTTCTCAAGTTTTTGTATCCTTTTTGAGGGGGTGATGATGAGGTTTGATGCAAAATGTTATGATAATATGATTAGGTTGGGTGATTTAAAAGGGATGGAGGTAGATCTCATCATTTCTCCTTCCATATTAGGCACCTTCTCCCTTCTAATTGAGCTTGTTTTACCAATTTTAGTAAAGTTAATATTTATTATGATAATTTCAAGTGTGAAATGATGCTCTCATTAAATTCCTTTTGCCATCAAGTATTAGAGAAAATATGTTTGGAAATAGGTTAGCTCCACCTCCACCTTATGTTTATACATCACATTTATCCCTAAAATAACTTTTAGATTGATATACTTTAAACACCAAGCTTAGAACAAGTTTTAACAAACTGTTAAAAGGAACATATGGGTAGAAGAATTGCTTCTTATTCCTAGGTTTGGAGGGCCTAAGGGGAGCTAGATCTAGAGTTCAACGAGAGACAACATTCAAATGATTTTAGTCTTTTATACACTAACTAGATTTTAATAATTCCTATCCTTTAAGGGAGTTATTACCAGATGAATAACATTTATTGAAGGTTGACATTAGATCAGCATGCTTATAAGTTTCTTCACTATATACTTATTAATCTTAAATTAACTACTTTTCCCAACCTTTTATGCAATTCATAGGGATAGATCTTTATAAAGATCATGTTTACTGCTCATAATAAAGAAGATGCCTCTAAAAAGAGAAATAAGGTGACAAAATAAAAGGCCTTACATACCCAACAACTTATCGCTATTGTTGGCCTCATTTTCTAAATCAAATTAGAAGAGGACCAAGCAAGAAACCCCCTTAAACCTCTAATAAAGGCAATCAATTAATCAATTCCAAGAGTGAAAGTATCAGGGTTAAAGGCAAAAGGCTACACTGATTAGTTTTTGTTCCCAAATGGGATGTTAGGACCAAATATTCGATTTTTAAGAAAGTTATGGTTGCAATACATTTGTCTTAAAGGTTGATCTTGTATAGGGATAGCAAAGCATTAAAGAAGAAATCTTGATCTATGCTCTATCAATAACTCGTGGTTAATATTTTGAAGGTGAATCCCCCACTTTATTTTTTCTTCTCCTTTTTTTATATATAAACCTTGAGGGTCTTACGATTTGTTATATAGGTCCTCATGGTTGCAGAGTTCTTTACTAATAGGTTTAAGGTAAAGGGGTATAAGTTTGCTTAGACTTAAACTAAGATAACCAAGTCTTATAAAAATATCATGAAGACGTAAAGTAAGAACATGAGGCCTATAATAAAGACTTGAAGGCTCATATTGGGGAAATTTATATTCTAACTATATATAATGAAAATCTAGACTCTAAAGTTTATAATCAAATTAAATATTTGACTAGTAAGGAGTACAAAATGGACTAATTTATCTAGATTATTTATTTAAAATTAAACAATTTAAATCATGCTAGGCTAATTTATCAAATTAAACTAAAATAATATTAACTATACCTAAAACTAAATTAATTCTAACTATTCCAATATCTAATTTAGACAATACTTCTTAAATTGAGCATAACTTTCTAATCAAATATTCGATTAAGATGATTTAAGATACTATAAAAATATTAGAAAGAGTTATAAAAGTTTTAAATGTTGATTATTTTGAAAAAATAAGAAGAACATGATCATGTCTGAGGGTGTGTTCATTAAATAAATACCTCTATTAAGAAAACTTCCTAAGACAAGGGCATGTTTCTAATTGTGTTTTTAAATTACAAAGTTTTAAAGAACTTCATAATTTTTCCATAGCAACTTGAATTATTTCAATTAGAGTTTGGATGAGAAAGTTCTGCCTAATGTAAGAAGCATTGTCTAAATTGGATATTAGATAAGTTAAAACTTATTGTAGTTTTATAAATAATTAATAATATTTTAGTTTGAATATCCAATTAAAATTAATAAATTTAAATCATTATTTTCTAACTAAATAAAAATATTATTAATGCATGTAGAAGATATACTAATGCATCTTACAAAGAAACCTTTCTTCCTCAATTGTAAAAAAAAAATCACCTAGTATGGAATAATCTAGTGTAAGAACGCTCTCCCAAAAGCTTATTTCCTTATATGGCTCATATATAAGCAAAGATGGGAACTTTAGACTAGTTGAGCTTCCTCAACTCTCCTCAAATGTGCTACCTCTACAGAATAAATAATGAAACCTTACAACATCATTCTTCTTTTGTGAATTTTTTTTGTACATATGGGACATTATTCAATTCCTTTGCAAAATTGGAGAAACAAACCTTTCATATAGAGAAACTTTTTAAAAGATTGACAAAGGAAGTAGAATGTCCAGAGGTGACAAAATCATCTTTATTATTATTTTTAGCAATATATTGTACTCCATTTGGTAGAAAAGAAATTCTATGTTATTCTAAGGAAGAGAAGACATAAGGAACGAAGTGAAACTTTAGCTAATCTCCTAAATTACAAAGCAATTTTTGGTTAACTAACTTCATAACTCTTGTAAGCCTAAAGTAGCTTCCACTTGGAATCTTTAGAAATGTTTGATCTTAATAGGCACTTTTGAAGCTAATGAATTAAATGCTTCATGTACTTTAATAATTTGATACTTAACTTTGTGGCTAATCTAAATACTCTAGATAATATCCTCATTAGCAGCTCATAAGTAGTAATCTTAACTTTCTTATATACTTGTTTTCATGTTTTTAAACTTCACTTCTAATTTTTGAAATATATTCTTTCTTTAATTTTCCAAGAGAAAAGGATTGAATATAATATATGATAATAAAAGGATATCTAGTGTGAGGATATATCATATGCCAATTTATGTTGTGTTAATTATAATTTTATTGCATAATTCCCACCTTAAACAATGTGTTGTGGTAATAAATAAATAAATATTGATATTTGCCTATAATTATATTTGGATATGTATTATGCTGAGAAAATGGATCAAAATATACACGAGAACTAAGCTGATGTTAGCAGAAGCGATAAACAACTATAATATTTCCCCGAATTGTGTTTTCAAATATATAATCAATATCGACCAAATATCATAACAATAATAAGTGAAATAAAATTAGCTCACAATATAAGGAAACATAAGGATTTATGTGGAAGCCCTAATTTGTGAAAAAACTATCGGATCATTCATAAATGATTTCAAAACTTTCATTAATAAATAGGAAATAAATAGGTACAATAAACTGTTCCGCTCTACCTTAGATAGAGGCAAATTTAATCATCACCTAAAGGGTAACTCATGTAAATTTTTTATGTAAAGAGGGTTGGACAAAATTTACCAACTAAGAAAGCTCAATTTTTTTTGACTATTGGATATGAAGATGTAAGTCTCAAGAATAATCTACTAAAATTTCATGTCAATCAAAGATAGTTTGGTGGTCAAGCAGAGCTGAAAAATTCTTTTGCACAATTTTTTCTCTCTCTTTCCTTCACTCTCTAGAATGCTCTCTTCCTTTCTTATTGTGGCTTAAAAGTTGTCAAAAAAATTTAACCTTATATACACATTTTTTTCATCACCATTTTTCCCTTAACGAGCACTTTAAGTGAGGGAAAATTGGGTACTAACAACCTACACCACATAGGCATCATAAGAGGATAATCCCACATGGTCATATGAAATTAATCCAAAATAATATATGGACTCTTCCTCTAAGCAGGAGGGATACACAATATAAGTTCCCGTCACTTCTATTTGGAAGGCTCAATCAAACCCACTTTCTTTCAGCAAGCAACAAGCTTCATTTTTAGCAAAGTCTTCGTCAACATATATGACCCATTGAGGTTGGTATGAATCTTTACAAGTTCATATAATTTATATGCTACCGCATCTAAAATCTAATAGTAATTCCTTTTAATATGTTTGGTTTGAGAGTGGTACGTTAGCAAGGTATGTTAAGTGATGCTTTTGGTCAGATGAATGGCACTCTAATTTTCATAATAGAATAGGAATTTTTTTAATTTAAACCGAATTCCTAAAAAAATCTCTCATCTATACTAAGTTTAATTGACTATGGCGATGCTATATACTCTGACTTAATAGTCGATATAATAACACACTTTTGTAACTTTGACTATTATGATATCACTCCTCTTGTAAATGTCATCAAGTACCTAGAACGATAGTTGCTTGAATCAATATCCATAGATATATCAACATTTATGTAGCTATCTAAAATAGGTAGTTCTAGACCAACATAAAAACCACACTCTAGAAGTACCTTTATAGTACCTAAGAATCCTTCTCACTATTTCTCAATGCTTATTTTCAGCCTAAGAATCCATCTCACTATTGCTCAATGCTCATTTTTAGGATTACTTATGAACCTACTAACAACCCCAACATTGTGAACTATATTTAGCCTAGTGCATAATGTAGCTTACATCAAGTTTCCTATTACAGATATATATGGCACTTTTATATCTTTATTTACTTCATCACTTGTAAGAAACTAACTAGAATTCAATTTCATCTGGCCTACAAGTGGAGAACTTATAAGTTTAACCCCATCTATATTGAAATTTTGTAACATCTTTTTTATGTATCTTTCCTATGATAGCCATAATAGCTTGTTCTTCTTATCACAGAAAATTTGCATGCCTAGAATTTACTCTGTAAGGCCAAGGTCTTTCATTGAAAAGGACTTATTCAACGCGCTATTTAGGTTGGCAATCTTCTTGGTATCATGACATACAATCAAAATATCATCAACATATAACAAAAGAATGATAAATATTACCTCTAGTGTAGTTCTTCACAAATACATAATGACCTACATATATCTTTTGGAATCCATAGTCCAACATAAAAGATTCAATCTTTTTGTATCATTATTAAGGTGCTTGCTTCAAGCCATATAAGCTCTTCTTCAAGCAGCAGATCATATTCTCACTTCCTTTAACCTTGAAGCCTTCATATTGTTCCATATAAAATTTCTCCTCTAAATCACCGTGGAGGAATGTTCTCTTCACATCATGTTGTTCTATTTCTAACTCTATACTAGTAGCTGATCCAAGAACAACTTAGATTAAGAAATCTTCACAATTAGAAAGAAAATCTCATCAAATTCAACACGTTTCTTCTGGTCAAAACCTTTTACAATAATCCTTGCCTTGTACGAAAGTGGAGACGCATCTTCTCCAATCTTTAATTTAAATACTCACTTATTCTTGAGTGCTCTCTTATCTTTATATAACTTCACCAATTTATAAGCGTGGTTCTCATTCAAAGACTTCATCTCTTCTAATGTTGCATTGTATCACTATTATTGTGCATATCTGATATGACCTCTTTGTAAATATGTAGCTCTTCCCTATCACTTAATAAAGTATAGTCACTAGTTAGTTATCTAGAGGAAGGTTGTCTCTATATGGTATACCTCGACAATTGAAGTTTTGGCTATGTAATGGGCTCTTATATTAGTGGTTTTTCATTTTTCATCTTTACCACCACTATCATTATAGCCATCTTCTTTGTCATTTTCTTGTTGTTCTCCTTAGACAACATTTGGAAAAAACCAGATCTTAGTTGACTATAACGTGTGGAGAAGACATTGGTTATTGTGGTTTCTTATAGTTTTCAACGATCTTGTCTTTCATAAATATAATCTCAAAATTTGAATGCTTTCCTACCAACTAGATCTCATAACTTGTACCTAGATTTATCTTTAGAGTACCTAAAGAAGATGTATGGCTTTGAATTATAATCAAGTTTGTACCTCTAATCTTTGGGAATGTAAACATATTTTAAACATTTGAAGACTCTTAGATGCTTGTAAGAAACATCTCTATCGATCTAAACTCTCTCTGAAACATGACCATTAAATGGATATAAAGGAGACTAATTGATGAGGTACATCATTGTATGCATTGCCTCCGCCTAATAAGACTTTGACAACTTTACATAAGAGAGCATACATTGAATTCTTTCTTTAATGTTTATGTTTTGTCTCTTTTCTAGCCTATTCAAATGATGTGTCTTTAGAAGTGTCTTCTCAAGCTTTATATCTTAGGCCTTCCAATATGCCTCAAATAGCCCTATGTATTCTCCACCATTCAAATTTGACACATTTGAGCTTTTGACATATTTCTCTCTTAACTCTGGCCTATAACTCCTTAATTGTTGATAGTATCTCATCTTTATTTTTAAACATAAAAACCCATAATTTTCTAAAAATTTCATCAATAAAAGTAACAAAACATATTTTATAGAATATGACTTAGTATCTATAACACAAATAATAGTATGCACAAGATCTAATGTATGCTTTATTCTTGATGGTACAAATAATCAACACAAGGTTTTAAAGATATACCTTATAAATTAGGGAGGAGATGCTTATTAGTAAGGACTTCCATTCTTCTTTCACTCTTGTGACTAAGTCTTTTTTGCCACAACTTGATGGAGGAATTATAAATTATATTAGCATTTGCTCGGTACAACTTTGCTTACATTGTATATAAAGATCTTTGCTTAGTTGATCAAGCCACTATCAAACTCTCCTTTGTGATTTTGCATTTTCCATTACTAAGGGGTTGTTTGGTTCTACTTCTGTTTTTCTATTGTTGTTTTTAGTTTCTGTTTCCTGTTTTTGGTTTCTGTTTTTTTCTTTACAAAAACGAAAACTTGTTTGGATGAGATTTGTAATATAAAAACTGAAAACGAAAACCTGTTTGGTTGAGATTTCTAAATAAAAATTGAAAACAAAAACATGTTTGTTTTTATTATCATGTTTCTATTC
>JANIJH010000005.1:61603844-61618598 GCA_024520975.1 Erythroxylum areolatum
TTATTAAATCAAAATTTTATTGAAATATATTTTTTAAAGATATTTTTAATTTAATTATTGTGGTTTTTTAAAGATATTTTAATTATTGTGGTTTTTAAATGATATTTTTTTAAGATATTTTTAATTTAATTAATATTGTGGTTTTGGTAAATTTTAAAAACTCAAATAAAACAAAAGAAACCAGAATCATTTAAAAACATGGGGATGGAACGTTGCTTATTATATGAGGAGACAGGGACCTGTCTTCCCTTTTTGGGAGGGACAATAAATCTTGTTTACCGGAGATGGTGGACAAAAATTCAAAAACAGTAACCAAATGCTCGCGGGGGTAGAATTTTTTAGTCCTGTCTACTGTCCTTATTCACGAAAACAGTAACCAAACACAGGGTTAGTAATAGTAATCAAAGATAACCAAAATGATAGACAAGAAAGGCTTCTATTGAATGACTTTCCACATGATTTGTGCGGCAATAGAAGACTAGAAGAAAAGAAAAGACAAGTATAGAATTTGAAGAGAGAGAGAGAGAGAGAGATTTTTTTAAATTATTTAAGCCTTACTTGCTATGTAATATGCATAGGTAAGAAGAAGCTCCTAAAAAGATTATTACTTTTTTTTTTGTAACGGAGTATTCATAAAAATTAAGTTAGAATTCAAATTAAATACTTTCAAAACGTTAGCATTTGTTTTGAACATATCAAAACATTTAAGTTAAATTCTAATTAAAGCGTTATGAAAACATTGTCTGAAATTAATTCTGTATAATAAAACACATGAAATTAGTACAAAAGAATATATGGAATATTCATGTAATTAGGAGGGATACACAGCACATTCTTTAAATTCCAGTTAAATATATTCGTTATTTATTAATCATTAGACATTTGAGATGAGTAGTCCTTTTACCTTTGTCAATTCGGATAAAAGACCAAGATTTGCCTATAAAACTAAAGTTTGTGCGTTCAGAAGGATCAAGCAACGTGAGAACTGTGTTAAGAACAGGAAGCATCAGAGTTAAGCTGCTGAATGAGTAAAGTAACATTTTCTAGTTCTTCTAATTTTCATTGCAGTGCCAGTGCCAGTGCCAGTGCCTCGTGCTTACCTTTAATACCAGATAAATGAAAGTAAACGTTTTTGAAACAGATAAAGAAACCAATAAGCAGGCAGTCAATCTGGTCCAGTAGGATCTCTTTTCCTTTGTCCATCTTCGTCAAACTCCCAGCAAATTATATACATTTAACATTTCTCAAGACAAGCAGAGGAAATGACTTCCACCAGAAACACTTGTATCATGTTACACAGAATTCTGAAACACGCGAAGAATAATTTTGCATGGTCCGCTATCAATCCCAAATTTTCCCTTTGCTTTCCACCATTGTCTCCGAGCGTCGAATCCGAGAATTATGTGAAATGGGATAATCGAGTTGACAAAAGAAGTGCGTTTTAGATCTGGACCGTGGATGCATGATGTGGGGCTCACTTTGAACCTATCCAGACCGTCAACGTCGTTTCTGTCAAGCTTTGATTGTGAAAGAGGTCAACAACTAAAGACCGTTAGGACAAATGGAAAGTGAAAGAAACAGACAAGCAAATGGTTAAAAGAGGTATCGTCCGCCAAAAGTGGGTTGAAAAGGAAACCTGCAATAACTCTCATTTTGCTGACAAAAACTAGCCTTTTTTTTTTTTTAACCCTTTGGTTGCTCTTAATTTTGGATTACAGGTGTTTGTGCCCATCTGGTGGAATTTTCTTCTCTCAAGAATTACAATAGGAAATTCAGGTAATTCCGCGCTTCTTATATCTGGAAATGGCAATTACTCTGGATGGGTTGTATAGGTTATGCGACTGAGCAAAATGGAATGGGATTTTTAAGTTAAGACTTTGTAGATGGATGAAACGGAAGCTTTTGGTGGTATTCATTGATGGAAAATTTTAATCTGTCATCAGGTTTGAAAGGTTATTCTTTGGGAAGTCCTAAAATTTTGAGAATCAAGTTAGTACCAGGAATACTATCTTCATTAATCCTGGAATATCTTCTTCCCAAGTTAGTACCAGGAATACTATCTTCATAATCCTGGAATATTTTCTTCTTGAAATTGTCTATTGTATATTTGGATCTCATCGCTTTCTTCCCTCTGGTTAGTTTTGAACATGGAGGAGAAAATTAAGTGTATTTATGGTCTAAATCTTCTGTCACAAAATTGTGTTCTTTATTTAGGGTATAGATTTACACATTGCTCTAGGATATGGATGATAATATACGAATAACATCTTTTAATAGCAGCTATCAATCTGAAATACAAAAAGTTGTTGAACAATCTATGATCCAATAGTTTAACAGTTAAATCTTGAAATTTACTATGGCAATGGTCAAGTTTAACTTCTGGTTTGAAATTGAATTTCTTTCTTTCACATTGATGACATATTGATCTGGGGTTTACTTATTAATGCACTTGAAAATAGCCTTTTTATCTTTTGGGTATTCATTTTCTTCAAGCAGACTTACCACAAGCATCTTTGGCAATGGATCCTCCTCTAACAGACGTAGAACTTGAACCAGAGGGAGGCCTAACATTCCCCTGTGACCTGTATGATACGGAACTAGTCCACAAGATAGCTCAAGCATTTCTCCTTGGATTAGCTACGGCTTGTGTTGACAACACTACAGGTGGCATATTCAAGTCCCCTGGTTCAGTGGCTGTTGATATTAGAAAAGAAATGATCGACTATGTCACCCAGAGAAGTGAAAGTTTTGTTGCTGAATCTGTTATGCAAGAAGGCAGTCCGGAGATGGAGGTATCTGACGATCCTTTTGATATCATCTCTGATTTTGTGGATGACTTTGCAAGTTCAAAGAGGAATTTTTTCAGCCGAGTTTCAGGATGGCTGCTGAGTGAAAAAAGAGAAGACAAAGCAGATGATTTTGTGCAAGAGATGGAAATAAATGGGTTTTGGTTGCTGGTCAGGAGGGAAGCACTTGCACAGACATTGGTTAAGAATGTTGACTGTAAGAACACATTTCATTGTGACAAGAAATTCAACACATCCGAAGAACTTGTAGAGCATGTAGCCAGCTGTGGTTTCAGACCTCTGAACTGCACAAATGAGGGGTGCACTGCTATTTTTTGTGCAAGTCAAATGGAGAAGCATGATTCATTGTGTCCTTTCAAAATAATCCCATGTGAACAAAAATGCCCTGATAGTCTCATGAGGCGTGAAATGGACAGACATTGCATAACTCTTTGTCCAATGAAGCTTGTGAACTGTCCCTTCTATGCAGTGGGCTGTCAATCTACGGTGCCCAAGTGTTTGATCCAGCAACATAATTCAGATGATCTGCATTCACATGTTCAGTGTATTCTCAAAAATAATTATTACAAAGAAGCACCAGTCGAGGCTCTGAAACAACGGGCTGACCAAATAATGCAGGTTAGTTTTGGTGCAACTATAGATCTTTTTTCTTCTTCTTTTTTTCATCTATCTAACCCTTTAACATGCATTTAAGCTATTCACATAATATTCCAAGCTAAAACAGAAATAGTGGGATTCTTATTATCGTATCTATAAAATTCTGGAGGAAGTGTTCTGCTTAGCTTCTTTCCTAACATTGGCTAGGTTTACTTCCCTTGAGAAATCACACTTTATTTTTGCTCTTTTTCGTGAAAATTGCCCTTCTTATTACTCGGTGATATTTGATCAGAGCCAAACTCCATATTTTCCTATAGGCATCTTCTGGTGAGCTGGGAGAAGCTAGAGATCTAAGAACCCTTAACCTCAGAGTCAAGAACCTTGAAGCAAAACTTGGGCCCTTGGAAGTGAGTTTAGCAAAAGCAAATAGAGAAGAATCCATTGAGGCTGCAGAAAATACAAATGCAGAACCTACCACGGTTGCAAGCAATAAAGATGGAGATTCCACTAAGGCTGCAAAAAACACAAACAAAGAATCTATTGAGGCTGAAAACATCACAAACAAAGGACCTATTGAAGCTGCAAACACCTCAAATGAAGAACCTACTGATGCTGCCAACAATACAAACAATGAGCTCACTGAGACTGCAAAAAAAAATGGAGAACCTACTAAGGCTGCAACCACCAAAATTGAAGAATCTGCTGAGGCTGAAAACGGCAAAGATGAAGAACCTACTGAGGTTTCAAAAGAAAAGGTTGCTGAAGCTGTTGAGGCTGTGGACGGAAAACATGGAGATCCTTCTGAGGCTGAAAATGAAAAACATGGAGAATTGACTGAGGTCATAAAGAAAAAAGATCGTGAGCCTACCGAGGCTGCAAACAGAAAAGATGGAGAACCTGCTGAGGAAGAAAATGAAGATCCTACCGAGGCTGCAAATGAAAGAGGTGGAGAACCAGCTGACACTGCTAATGAACAAAATAGAGAACCAATTAATGCTGAAGAGGTGAAAAATGGAGAACCTACTGAGCTTGAAAATGATAGAAATGGAGGACCCACTGAGGCTGTTAATGAAAAAGATGGAGAGTCTGTGGAGAATAAAAGTGAAAAGAATGGAGAACCTACTGAGGCTACTAATGAAAAAGACGTAGAGCCTATGGAGAATACAGATGAGAAGAATGGAGAGCCTGTTGTGGCTGCAAACAACTTAGATGAAGAAGCTGATGAGACTGCAAATGACACCAAAGCAAACAAAAGCTAGGCTAGTGAGCAATACGTTGGACTATTGGCGGTGCAGTAACTGATGCATCAAATGGCAGCTGAGAGTAAAGTTCAGTCTCAATAAAAATTTTGCTATCACGATAACTTTTTTCCAAAAAAGAAATTTCTGTGCAAATCTTCTCATACTGAAAGAAGTTTCATCAGCAATGCTTCTGATCTTTCAATGGAGAAACTATCTCCTTGCTCATGCACCAAATTTTCATTCTATTGCTTACTAGAATCAGAAATTTTAAGTGTTAAATCCATTACAGGAGAATATCCATTTTCCTGCTCTCTCTGCCAACACGTGTTGAAACTCACACTAAAACATATAGAATGGATAGTTTGTATTAAATTTTGTTAATTTCCGTTTTGGAAGTGGTTCATATACAAGAGGTGTGCCATACTGCAACCAAAACTTCTGAGCTCTCTCATTAATTTTCCTTTCAGGTGCCCCAAATGCTGGAGGCACTCTTCTAAATGAAGACAGTATCCTCTTCAGAGAAACCCAAACGCTTGCATTTTCTTTCTCCTGAAGGAGGGACAGAGGAAGTGGACAGTATTACTGCATACCGGGGGTCTATTGTAACTTTAACAAGTTTGATCGTAGAATCAGTATCAAAATCAGACATTGTTGGCTGAGTTGGTAAGTGATACCCAATGCCACAGGCCAGTGTCCTCCCCCCCTTTGCAAAACAAGGTTGGCCAAACTGGGAAGTTATCTAGCCCGCTTTTATATAAATTATCACAACTTTCAAACGCCTACCCATACATCCCGAATATTTACAGTATTATTATCGTATATTTTGCATATGGAGTATCTAAATTATAGTTATATTTTGCATATGGAGTATCTAAAATGCGTCCCCACCATTTCTCATAAAATCGCACAAAAGTTAGTAGGCTTCACCCCATCAAATTAGTCTTTACATCCCAATGATTTAAGTGCATAATCCAATAGTGTCGTATCAAAAATAAAAATGCCCCTTACCCAGTAACCCGAGGAACTGTGATAAACAAAAACAAAATATTATTTGTTCAAAAACTGAAACCATCCCAAAGGTTCAAAATATGGTTTACAAGGACATAAATACCAAATAGATTGACAATTAAGCTTACTAGTCGATCCATAATCAACAAAATTTGAATGGAACTGGCTTAATCATAAGTGGGGCCACAAGTCCACTTCTCCCAATTGTCTAACATCTAAGCACGAGCACCCCTGTTGAGACTAACCATGCGTGTTGAACCATCCATTTGGGATCCCCTCACACCAGTTCTTCCTGACCCACCATATCCAACATCTTGATACCGTGAACCTCCAGTTCCCCTCAACTGACTTGTCCCTCTCGAATAACCACCACCCCCAGCAGTTTGGCCTAATGCCACTGATCTACCACTTCCAGCATTATAACGCCCTGTCCCTTGCCTTCCTTGACCTGAAGAAAAGTTGTCCTGCCACTTGCCACCTGCAGCAGCCATGCTTGCATAATCTTGCCCATCTCTTCGTCTCAGAGGCAGATCCAAACCACCACCACCAATCCTTGCCTCTGTTGCCCTTTCATTACTTTCAGCAAGAATAGATAGTTTGTCTGTCAACTGGAAGGCCAAAGCCTGCAGCCTGGAATACTGGACATCATGAAAGATAACACAACTAGTAGGCTGGTCCCAACTAGCATGGAGCTCTTCATTGATCATCATTTTGCTCACTGCACTGTGTGCTTGGGCTGTCGAGAGATCAAACATTTTTGTGAGCTGTTCCAAGCTGAGTGAATCATAAGAAGAGGAGTAAGTAAAGAGATAAGTCCGTAAAGCTTCTTCTTTTATCTTGGCTTTAACCATCTCAAGAACACTGTCTTTATTCCTGAGAAGCCTCCAAACATCAAGAGATTTATTCACATCAAAGGTCTTCTGGAAATCTCCTTTGCTAAGGGCCCGAGTGGCAGCCATCACATGATCTCTGACATTTTCAGGTGGACCAGTGAAAGTTTGCCTCTCACTCACCTCAAGCAACCGCCTAAATGTCTTGCTAATGACTTTGCGCTTAGCATCATGAGTATTAGCTGCCATATTGGGGACCTCGAGAAGCATGGCGCAGATGAGATGGACAGCCTCCAGGAGCTCAAGATTTATATGCATATGATATGGCATCTGGCGCCTCCTTTCCAGCCTTTCCTATAGAGATTAATTATCCAGCAGAGTAAGTCAATCAATTGACAAGGGGATTAATTATTCACATTTACTAGCAGATCATCATCTTAAGCATACTGAAACTTGTAAGCACTGCGTAACAAATGATACATCAATGTAAAGTAAACTTCATATATTGAGAAAACTTAGAACAATAAATCATATAACAAATCATAAAGGGCACAATTTAACAAGCACTGTGAGAACCAGCAGTCTTATCATCATATCTTCCTTGGAATATCATGCAAAGAATCAACCTTAAGAAGACTACATAGCTACTCATGAAATCCCTCTGTATCTCAGTCGGAAGTAAGGACAGAAGATTAGGTTCTAGCTATTCACTTATAAGATGAAATCCAACTTAACAAATTCATCATGTACAGCAAAAGCACAGAAACAGTACCTGTTCGGGAGTCTTCTCATGATATCGACTTTGTGAAACACCTTGAGCAAGCAGCTCTTTAACTCTTCCACCAGTATATAATTCAGAAAGACAGCCATGGCCTTCAGTGATTAGTCCAACCCTGAATGCGCATAGGCCAAGCTGTGCCATGGCCCTATTGAAAAGAATCTGGGTTGATATGTCCATGTGCTGAATGTTATCCTGCAGATGACTCATTAACAAAAGATCACGAGCAGTAGAGAACTCATCAAGAAGAGCATGATGATAGATATCACATAGCATTGCTCGAGCTTTGGTACGTTCATCTCCAGACTTGTATATGAGAGAGACTAAAGTATCCATCATGGTTCTGCTATACTCAGGAAACGTAGGCTTCCTAGGCACAATTTCAGGAGTTGCAACAAATGCAGAAGGACCTCTAGTTTCCTCAGCTTTAGGATCCTCACTGGTCCTTTCAACATTTTCTCCATCTTCTGACTGTTCTGCCAATTTCTTCATGGCAGCATAGACCTCTTGAGGTTTGTAATAGATCAGCTCAACCCGCCTCAAGGCAACCTTTGCCGCAGCTCTCAAATCCCCAACCCGCTCCAGATATTCTTGAACATTTTGAGCAAGAACCAAAAACATAGGTTCATCCCTCAATCTCTCAACATACTCTCGTGTGTGAGGATCAATGCATTGCAAGCTTTTAAAGAACTCTGTGTCTATTCTCTCAAGGAAAGCCACCAAGTTCCCCCAAACACGAATGGTACCATCATGGTCTGCTCTCTTTTGGGTCTCATTTTCATCAGGCTCTACCATGTCATCCACAACAATATTAGGATACTGAACCAGAATGTCAAGAATAATCAGCAAATTCTGCACACACTTCTTCCAGACATTTATAGGCATGTGTCCACTCAGACCTGGATTCACATCAAACTGAGCAGAAACGAGACTGAAAAGAATTTCAAGCTTCTGTGCAGGAGTCTTTGCAACCCTTGTCAAGAAAGTAAGCTGCTCAACCTGCTCATACCTGCCAGTTCCTTTTCTACCTCGAGCAGCAACAACTTCTTTGAACTTTTTGTTTACAGTATCCCAAGTAACTTCATTAGGATCTTTAAACTGCTTATCCATAAGCTTATCTTTCTTGCTCATCATCTTCTCCCAGCCCCCATCGGCATCAGCCTGATGATCCTGACGATCCTCCTCATCTTCCTCATCTTCATCAGACATGGCAACCTTTGAAGGATCCTCCTCAAACTCCAAATCAGACTCTTCGTCGTCTTCTGAATCATCTTCGGCCTCTTGTTCCTCCTCACTTTCAGGATTTTCTCTATACTTGTTAATTAAATCCTCATACTGCTTATTGTTCTTTTTCAGTTTCTGTTTCATAGAGTTCAAAGCCTTAGCATTGCTACTGCTCATCTTTTTCTTTGCCTCCTTGTTTGCCAAAGCTTGATTCAAAAAGTCTTCCAACATCACTAGAGCTTTGATGTAAAGGGTAGGGACCTTGTCCGATTCAGTCACCCGCATGACTTTCTCAAGCTGTTTATTGATTTTGTCAAAGCTCTCTTGCAAGCTGACCCAATCGTTGATCTTCATTGCATTTTTCATCTGATCAACAGTTGCTGACATCTCCTCAAAACGTTTGTCTTTGGCAGACCTAACAACACGTTTTTGGTCATCAGAGTCATCACTGTCACTTGCAGTACCTCTAAGGTATCTGTTCTGGGCCTGGGTTGTTGGCTCACTAACTCCCCCATTTTCAATCTCATCTTCATAATCACTCTCCTCCTCCTCAGAGTCACTACCACCCTACAGCAAATCAAGAAAATACAAATGTAAGAAGGAGCAACCTCAACATCAAAGAGTACTGCCCTCGGCATTTTCTTAAGCTAGAAGGTGAAAGCTTTAGAAAGTTTGAATAATCAAAGTTCACAAACCTGTCCCCAGAAACGTGAGGTCATCTTGATGTACAAGCTAGAAGCAACAAATTAGAAAAATCTCAAGAATCTGCATCAGAAAGTGAGAGAGGATTAAACAATACTATAAGAACAGATATCCAATTTAGACAGGTGTAGAAACTCATTAATAAGCAAGCAATATTTAATCTCTGATGTACAATAATCAAGATCAAGATACTTTGGTGAACCAGTACACAAGTAGTTTCAAAGTTCATAAGGTCAAAAGTTTTATCACTGACAGAGAAGGTCACAAAAACAAGTTCAATCAACAAATATATCACTGTTGTACTTCCTTATCATTCAATGACTATTCTTCCCCCTTTTTTTGACATATATACTAATTCTGCTCTTACTTAACAAGTCACAATTATAAAATAACTAGCAGATATATATGTTGTTTAAACAATGAATTCAGGTTTATTTTGACACCATCAAAAGGCCGAAGAATCAACAAACATATTTTAACATGAAGCAAAACTAGCATAATAAAGCAGAATAATAATGTCGGGGCGATAGTAGTAAAATTGACAACCACTGAAATTAAAAAATTTAACTATCCATTAAAATATTTCTCAATTATTTGAAAACACAATCAGGCAATTATGCTGGGAACAATTAAAAAAAGAACAACTCAAATCGAAACTAGATGTAAGCAACAAAAAGAAAGATGGCTTTAGCAGTTCCGAAAGAGAATAAAGAAACCTAGTTCTCGCTAGGAAAATATCGAATACCAACAATATGAACTATTGAATCAAAAAGCGCTAACCAACCAAACAATGGTGGAAGAACAAATACCAACACACAACAGGAGTTTAGTTAGGAAGTCCAGAACGTACATAAAGACAATTGTGAACAATAGGAAATCCGTTGATACCATACCAGACACAAACTTTAACGAGCAAAACATTGGGTAAAAAGCTTTCAAAATAAACCAAAGGGTGCGGGAGGTTTCACATATACCTAGAGCAGATAACATATAACAAAAACAAGAGTCGAATACAAAATAAAGAAAATCAACCCGCACAGAATAACAAACCGTTCTAAACAGAAATTTTCGTAGATGGTAAACCATCGAATCGAAATTCAGGAAAAAAAAAAAAAAGGAATCAACACTAGCTCTATAGAAAACAATGTGATTATATATATAACACCTGAGAAAATAACTTACAACAAGCCAAAGTAGGCAGATGATCAACACTTTTCAGAGAAAGATAAAAACCAAAGACCCAGAGAAATAAACAAACAAAAAAGAGCAGAAAGAAAATCAAGGACTTGATTAGATCTAAAACATGCAGAAACCGTATTTGAAACAGTTATCCTTAAAGGAGAAATACTGTGGAGACGTGAAATTGAGAACAAAGAGACTAACCGGTGCAAACAGCAGAAGCAGAGGAAGAGTGGCTTGACGGCCGAAGAGAGGGAGACTGCAAAGAGGAAGAGTGCGAAACCTAAACTGCTTTAGCCTTGGGCTACTTCTAAAATTGGGCTCAGAGGACCATTTTCATTAATGAACCAAATTTAGACGAGGATAATTATATGCAGAAGTTGGGCCGACATAACCTCAGCTATTCGATTATATTTAAATTTAATTAATACTATGATTAATTTTATCTTTTGATTATACTTTATTTTTAATTATTTATGTATTTATTGTATTTTTATTTCCATAAATATTTAGGATGCCAGTTTTACTTATTTACTCTTTAACCTGCATTATTCTTTTATTATTACATCTGCATATGGATCTATTGGAAAGTCTCTCTATTATGTAAAGATAAGGTCGCGCATTATCAGACTCTCCTAGATCCTACTTCAATGCGAGACTTCAAGGTATGATAACGATGATAATACTATGATTATCTTTTTGATTGTTAATTCGTCAATCATTTAGAATACAAAACGGGTTTAAATATATGAAGGATATATCGAACAAGAGATTTCTAATTTTCAACAGGGTCAGATGATAGTTGCCCATTGCTTCACCTAGTTAAAGATTTTTCGGCAATTACTGTCACAGTGAGTAACAACAAGATCAATACAACAGAACGAAGGAACCAGTTCTTCAATTCTAATTCTTGTAATCTAATATTTACCCTATTTTATTAATTCTTATCCATATAATTATATAAGACTTATATAAATATGTAGATAAAATTGACTAGAACATAATTGAAACCCTCGTACGGCAAAGACAATTCCATTTTTGACAAAAAAAAACAAGTTTAATAGTTTTGAGAACTACTGTATTCCACAATGTGTGCCTTGTCACAAATCATCAATGTTCTTGCATTGGTATTTATATCACACCAAAATAAAAAAAAGGAGTAAAGAAATGAGGTTGGGATGAAGCGAGAATAAGACATTAATCTTTCAAAAATATCTTGAACTTTGGATTTTCATGTTAAGGCATTCGGAAAGCAAGATTATGATTTTATTTAAGAAGATGTGGAACAAGCAACTTCAAAAATGGGTAAGATATTTAATCCCCGATTAACAAAGGGCCGGAGAAACTTTCTAGCATCCATGGCTGAATGGTTAAAGCGCCCAACTCATAATTGGCGAATTCGTAGGTTCAATTCCTACTGGATGCACGCCAATGGAACCTTCCAACAAAGTACTTAGCGGTGAATTAGAAGTTTCATTACTGCTCTGTTGGCTTAGAGACCACGACTTGAAGAACCAAATGTAAAGAAGTAACTCTGTTTATAATATCCCAATAATCTTTTCGTAGCACAAATTCATATAGGACAAGAGAGGACAAAACATCATGTTCCACGTAACACTTGTTAGATTTGTGAAAGGAGGGTGCGACAATATGTTCACACGACCCGAGGTCATCAGTATCCGAGATTTTGTAGAAATTTCCAACAATTGACTGTAGGAAATTGTTATTTTGTGTATTTCAGGCAAAAAGAAAGTCTTGGGAAGGAGTTATACAGAACGCAAAGTTGGTTAATAAATTATGTGGCCTCTACTTCACCGGTTGATAAAACCTGTAGACACTTAAGTGAATTTTCCTTCTCACAGGACATCTAAAAACCTTCTATGTTGATTAGAAGAGAAAGGAGAAATTTCAAGTTTTAAGTTTGTTAACTGATGGAAGACTAATTGTAAAAGATGACATTTTTAAGCTAAGAGACGACTAAATAGTATACTCGGTCCTTCTATGTTAACAAAGTATTGTTTATAATAGTTATATGTTTTAAAATTGACAAGCAATTTTACCACACAGCGGAGCAATATGAAGAAAAACTTACAGGAGTTCACTTTATTCCTCAACGAACACAACCCAGACCTCAATAACAATCACAACAAAACATTCAGTAGAAATCTCATTAGTACGCAAGATTTAGGAAGATTCAATAGTACTTAGTCTTATTTCTAGTTAGTAAAGAGATTATTTCTGAATGACTCACGTGAGAAAAATAAAATAATAACAATAATAATAATACAACTTAAGCCTCACTTAAATGTAATAAAGTTTGTCGTGTCCCTTTGTCACTCATCTTATCACTTTATATTACCTTTAGATGCAAATATATATTGACAATTGATAGGACAGAAGCTCCAAATTTATCTCCTGGTAATTAAACAACAAATAAAAGACACAAAATTTAATGTGGAAAAACCTCTCACCCAATGTGAGTAAGAGTGAAAACCACGATCTAAAGCGAATTTCACTATCACAAAAATGATTACAATAGTCCACCTAGTTTCAATACTCAACCATAGGATGATAACAAATCACAGGTCACCCTAATAGATCATCAACATATGATACATAAAATGGAAGAGCAAATAGGACTAAAAATTTTTGTTTATCTGGGCAATAAATACACTAAAGACTGCGTGTACTAGAGACCACCAAATATCGATCTCATCGTATGGAATAAAGACTGATAAGTGTCGAACTTCCACGCGAAATTTTAGTCAAATCAAAGAACAAATCGTCACTTGCCTAACCACTTGATCAAGACTGTGCATATAGGGCTGTAGAAGTAAGACAGCTACTGTTCACGAATTTTCTGGATAGGTTACAAAACTCCAATAGCTAATCGCACTGTCCACAATCAAGATCAATATGTTAGATATCTCCACACACAAAATTCAGCCAAGTTTGATAAGAAACAACCACCAGATCGTTCCTCTAATTATCAAGTATGCAAGCCGGAAATTTTTGAAAAAAAGGATTTTGTCCACATTAAAAGAGACGAACAACACATAAAGCTTTTTATCAATCCCCACAATCAATGCAACCAGCCACTCCAAACGTTTTTAGGGTTTTTTCAATTTTTATATTTTATTTTATTGGGGTTTTTTCATTTGTTATATTTTATTTTATTTTAAATAAAATATAGGTCACACTTCATATAGGAGTGAAACTCAAAAACCTTACAAACTCCCCCTCACGACCATGTGGAGGGGCTCACCATTCCGACAATTAATCTGGAAGTCTCAAGCTTTTCCTTTGGTAATGGTTTTGTCAACATGTCAGCACCATTACCATAATGTTTTGTATGAACTTTCTTAACTCATAACAACTTAGCATCCAACACTTCATGTATCCAATGATAACGTGTCTCAATATGTTTAGACCATGAGTGGAAAAAAGAATTCTTACCAAGATGAATTGCACTTTGATTATCACAAAATAGAACATACTTTTCTTGCTAAATACCAAATTCCTGGAGAAATCTTTTGACCCAAAGTAACTCCTTACGAGCATCAGTATCTACAATAAATTCTACCTCAATTGTTGAGAGAGCAACACATTTCTGTAGTCTAGATTGCCGTGACACGACTCCCTCTGCAAAATTAATCAAACACCCAGATGTAGATTTGCAAGAATCAACATCTCCAGTCATGTCAACATCTATAAATCCTACTAAAATAGGATTATGACCACTAAAGGAGAGTTTCAATTCATGTGTGCCACACAAATACCTTATAATCCACTTCACATCATTCCAATGCTCTTTGTCAGGATTAGAATGATAATAACTCACTACACTAACTGCATAAGCAATGCCATGTCTAGTACATATTGTTGCATACATCAAACTCTCTACTGCTGAAGCATAAGTGATTTTCCTCATTTCCTCTTTTTAACATTAGTAGTAGGGTATTGCTACTACTAATTTCCTCATTTCCTCCTTTTCATTATCCCACTACATTAGTAGTAGGATAATGAAATCATCATAAAAAAATCTTTGCGTAAAAACATAATTGTCTGACATAGTCTTCATATAACCATGCTCCTTTAAAACTGATTCAAATTTTCTATACCACTGTCTCGAAGCCTGTTTCAACCCATAAAGACTTTTCTTCAGCTTGCAAACATAATCTTCTTTCCCTTTCACTTTAAACCCCTCTGACTGCTCCATGTAGATTTCTGCTTCTAAATCACCATAAAAAAGGTTGTCTTCACGTCCATTTACTCTATTTCCAAGTCAAGACTAGCTGCTAAACCAAGCAATGTGTTGGACCCTGATTTGCTTTGCATTTTTAATTATTATTTGTTTGATGATTTATTCATGTTTGATTATGTGTTTA
>JANIJH010000005.1:61660810-61674260 GCA_024520975.1 Erythroxylum areolatum
TGGAACGTAAAGATAAGGATAATGAAAAGAGGTGTCATTTAAATTTTAAACGGATAACTACCTCTCTCTCTCTACCTGTAAAGTCTTTCATGTATCTCTCTCCATCAGATAATATACGGAAAGTTACGAAACAAAGGCTAAGAGAGAGAAAAGACAATCTAAGAATATCTTGCAAAGATTATCGAAGATTATCTGTTCAGAAAGTATCGGATATACGATGAATCAAGGTACGCTTATGTTATTGTGAAAATTTATTAGATTCCAAGATCCTGCAATTTTATTATGTAAGAAAGTATAAAACACTATGCAGATTATATTTCTTATGTTATAATGCTGCAATTAACCCTCTCTTATTATTCGGTTAAACTTGATATCTGGCTACATTGATGAGTGATGGAACTTTATAATCATATGAACCAATAATGATTTTTATTTAAATATTTAAATAAATATATAAATCTTCGTCAAACAAATTTAAATTTAAATAAAATTAAAAGTTAATAATTTGAATAAATACAAATTAAATGTAACTAATTTTTGTACATTCTTAATTATGAAGCACTTATCATATGATGCGTTAATACATATATTAACTTACATAATGAGTTATAACTTTTAAATATAAAAAATTTGTTTTTCATGAATTATAAAATTTTAGTACCGATCTGATACATATTTTAAAATTCTTTTAATTATTCTAAATATGGAAAAAAAAAATAAACCCAAACACCATTAAGAGAAAGATTATTATGCCACCATTTTATAGTCCAAATTCTTTCATTCTCACATACTTCTATTCCACTTAGGGAACTTTTATAAACTAATATATCATAATAACATATTTATGTATCATAATAACATATTTATGCTAATAATGAGATATATATCTCTACTACTACTAATCCTAAACTAATATTGGATAATAAAGACTGAATTTATCATACATAACCAAGAAATTAATTGTGAAGACGAATTTTCTTACCAAGATGAGACAACATTTATAAGTCTTCACGAATTAACTAAGCTAATTTTGGAATTGAGAATATGCGCAAACTCTCCCCAGCTTGCCTTCTATTTTCAACCAAGTGAAATTAATGCATTCTAAATTTATCTCCCTTAAACAAACCATATATACCTCCTCTCGCAAGTTCAAAGAACAAGGAAAAAATAAAGATACTACAGAAGCTAAAGTCATGGTAAAAAGGAGGATACAAATTTCCCGGATTGTTAATGATCGTGCCAGGAATAGTAGTTTTACGAAAAGAAGAGGTAGCTTAGTGAAAATGGTTAGTGAATTAAGTACTCTTTGTGATGTCAGGGCGCTACTTATCATATTCAGCCCGCGTGATAATGAACCTAAATTCTGGCCATCGAGCGATGATGTGCGACAACTACTGAACGAGTACCAGAGCATCCCTGAAGTCGAGCGTAGCAAGAAAATGGAGAATCAGGAAAGCTACCTCAGAGGGAGAGTTCAAAAGATGTGTAAGAAGTCCCTGAAACTCCATGAAACCAACTATGCCATGGAGATTGATTATTTAATGCATCAAATTCACGTCAATGGCATTGAAGGTTTGGAGTTAGTTGATCAAATAACTGCTTCCAAGTTGGTAGAACAAAAACTCCAAGAAATAAGGGCTAGGATTGTGCGCTTACGACATCAAGAAGTTTCCGATATGCTAATGGGTCAGCATGTGGCTGCAGAAAACCCTAACCCATTGGAGATAGCCGCTACTGGCGGAAGTGGCATGGAGTTCTGCAGGACATATGAAGTCGGAGGTAGTAGCTATGGCTCTGGACTTGATCGTGGCCTGAGGTACTATGTTGTCCCTAACATTACTGGTCTAGGAGGAACACCTCATGGCTTTGCCGGAGGCGGCAGCAGCAATATCGGTTTAGTAGGGCCAAGTTTGTTTGGCGGAGACATTCCAGTCGTTAGTGCTGATGTTGGCAATTCTAACATTATTGGAATAGGAGGAGTACCTTACCATGGAGGAGGAAATATTAGCAATATCAGTTCTGCAGGGCCAGATGGGGGCGACGCAATCAATCTTGCGGGGACAGCGACCCAGCTGCCTCCTTCCAGCCAGATTGGCAAAGATAGCTCCGGCGGAAGTGGTAGCAGGCAGCAAGGACCACCCGGATTAGACTTGTTTGGGAGTGGCAGTGATGCAGGACGACAACTTGATGCTACTCAGACTTTGAATCGCAGTAATGTTTCTTGATAATTAAAGTGTTATTTTCTAGGAGAAGTTGCATGTTGCAGAGCAAAGCTAGTGTTTTCATGTTTTGTTCTTTGAATAAATTGCATGGTTTATGGAGCTGCATTTTACTTATTTGATGTCTTGTCTAAGAAGGTCGAAGCTAAGATTAATGGATCATTATTATGGCCATATATAGTAGGAGTTGTATGCATAGTCAGTCTGTTTTGTTGTCTTATAAGATATTGTTTTTTCTCAATAATAATTAATGCCCTTTTAAGTTATACATAAAGATTTTGATTTACATAAGAAATTAAATTTTGGTGCGCAACCGAGAAGCGATGGTTTACCCCAAAGACTTACCAGGTGGTGGACCGAAGTGGAGATTTGGCTTATTTGAAAATCTTGCAAATATATTTAAGTCCATATATAAATAATTAAAGAATAAATTATATTCAATAAAAAATTTTTAAAGAGCTCTATTAAAAATAATTCAAGTACCATTCGTACATGTTAATATTTTGAATTAGGAAAAAAATTTATTAATTTTTATTGATTCTTCTTAATTTGGTAAAAGATAATCAACATAACAATTTTTATTTCAAGTCATTAAGAATTTTATCAGTACTAACAATTAATACTACAATTTTTTAAAAAATTTGAAAGGAAATATCATTAAGTGTAGTGAAACTATATACGACATTACAATGAGGCCACCACTAGGTAGTCCAAAAAATTACATTACAATGGCAATACACAAAAATTATGGCAAAAGAACCGGGGCAAGTGAGTTATAAATTCCAGCTAGATTTCATTCTGTCGGACAAGTTCAAAACTACATCTTTTGCTATTACGAGAGCTCTGATCTCATTGGTGATATTCACTGCAAGTTGGTATTTACAAGTGTGTTCCTGTCTGTATAACCTTCGATTCCTTTCCCTCCAGATGTTGTAAATGGTGAGGGTAAAAGCTATTGAAATTAGTGAGGGGTCCTGCTTCCGTCATTTAGAAACACTAATGGGCCAATTTAGCATAGTAGACTAAGTCGTATGAGTTGCAGAAATCACCCAGATGATGAAGCAGTTGAGTCCATATAGATTTAGAGTATATACATGTGAAGAACAGGTGGTTCTTATCTTCTGCATGTGTTTTGCACAAGTGATAAATAAGATCAAAATTCCCATACCATCCATCTTTGGGGCTTAACTAGTTTTTAATTACGAGCCAAGTGATTATAGAGGCACGTGAGCTAAGGCTTTCCTTCTAAAGAAGCTTGGACCAAGGAACTGCGTGTGATTCGGCTTGAAGGCTGAGATAACAAGATTTGTTTGTAAAGAGTCCTCTAGGATGAGGTTTCTAGACAATTTTATCCGCATGGCTAGTGTTAGTCATAATGGGGAAGAGACGATTGAAGCCTCTAAAGTTATCTGTCCATTGTCCCTCTGAAATGAGCAAAGAAACTTTAGCGTTGAGAGGGAACCTTTGTCTGAGACGTGCTGAGTCATCTCGCTGGATTGGAGGACTGAACTCTGTCCAGTTATCAAACCATATCGAAATCTTATGTCCATTGCCCAGTTTATGAAGGACAAAAGGGTAGATGAGGTCTCTGATCTTGAGCATATGATTGAAAACCCAAAAACACCCCCTGACCTTCGGGAGTTGCCAGAAATTATGGAATGCAAGTAAGCTTGGTGGATCCACTTAATTCATATGGCATTTTTGTCACTATAGAGCCTCTAGATTTTTTTACAAAGAAGAACTTTCTATATAAGATTGGTAAAGATTAGGCCTAACCCCCCGTGCGCTTTTGGAATTGTCACCTCCTCCCATTTCACTTTAGCTTTCTTAGCATTGTCCATTGAACCAGACCAGAGACAGGCGTTTATAGTTCGTTCTAGCTCCTTAATCACTCTTCTTGGAAGTATCAAGTGGTTGATCCAATGAATGTGTAGATTGTTAAGAACAGAAGTATAAAAGTGACCCTAACAACCATAGAGAGAAATCGGTTTTGTCATGCAAGAATTTTGGATTGGTATTTCTCTAGAAGGGGAATGCAACCTCTATAGGTGAGCTTTGAATAAGATATAGGAACACTCAAGTATTTGAATGGAGGAGTATGAAGTGCCAAGCCTAGGGATTGCGCTAGCTTAGAAAATTTGTTAACATCTAAAGAGCATTAAAAGCAGCTTTTTTTAGTGTTTATATGCAAGCCAAATTAGCTAGAGAATCGGCTTAAAATATCCTTGAGGATGTGCATAGAGAAAAGATCAAACCTAGATAGTAACAATAGATCATTAGCGAACATTAAGTTTGCAAGTTTTAGGGATCTACATTCATAGTGATAACATAATCTTCCATTATGAAGTGTGAGCTTGTCGAGCATTCTTGACAATCCTTCCATAACCAGTGTGAAGATATAAGGGGAGGGGGGATCCCCTTGTCTGATCCCTTGGGCACATCGCAAAGGTTCGGCGTGGACACCGTTGAAAAGAATACTTATTAATAAGGTCTGAAGGCATATCATAATCAAATTCTTAAATTGCAGAGGAAGTCCAAAGTGTCAAGGTACGCTTCAATGAACTGTCAGGCTGACCGTGTCACATGCTTTATAAAAATTGATTTTCCAAATGCAACTTTTTAGGTTCTTGCCATTTTGGTAGTCTTTAAGGAGTTATTGCATGAGTAGAATGTTATCACTAATTATTCTGCCTTCAAGAACGGCCCTTAAGTTGGGCAGATTGTCTCCTATAGAACTTGTTTCAATCTTTTGGCGAAAAGCTTAACTATAACCTTGTAAAGGGTATTGCAATACGATATAAGTCAGTAATCAGTCAAAGAAGAGGGATTTAACTTTTTGGGGAACAAGGAAAACAAAGGTATGGTTGATCTCTCTCAGCATTTTAGCAAGAAGATAAGGTTTCCAAAATAATTTGAGTGAAGAGTTCACCAGTAACATTCTAGGTTCATTGGAAGAAGTGAGCGGTAAAGCCATGTGGCCCAGGAGCCTTTGAGGGACTCAGAGAGAAGAGGACTTCTTTGATGTCAGTATATGAAAAGTGGTCATTAATAAGTCCTTCTTGTCTTGAGTAAGAGGGTTACTGAAGAATCTTTTCATATCAAAGGGTTAACTGGACTGATGTGAGATACCCTTCAATTAATCAAAGAAGTCTCTAGTGATATTTAGGAGGGTAGGTTGGGTTGAACAAAAGACACCTTGCTCATTAGGAAGTTGCACAATTATATTGGTATTTCTCCTTGCAAGTAAAGAAGTGTGGAAAATTTGGAGTTTTGATCCCCTTCCTTCAACCATGCAATCCTAACCTTCTACTAAAGTATTGATTGGTGCAATTGGAGAGCCTGTTGATATTCCAAGAACCTCTAAATTTTAATATTCCTCAGCTGGGAGTTATGAGGGTGTTGGTGGCAGCCCTCCTAAGCCCTTTGCATCCTAATTTTGCAATCTTAGACATATATGATATTATTAGAGGATAAGGTCTTAAGAGTTGTTTTTACTCTTCGCAACTTCTACATTAGCTGATAAGATTTATAGCCCTTAATATGGATGTGCCAGTAGTGCCTAACCAAATCCAAGAAACTCGTTTATTTGGTAAGACTGTTGAAAATTCTGAATAGGGCTCCTCTGGGGACAAAAGGGATCAGATTTTGGATCAATATGTAGGAGTGATCATATTAAAGATTATCGCCAAAGTAAAGGACTGAGGGAAAGTAGACAGCTAAGTCGGATTAACCATTGTTCTATCCAATTTTCTTTAAATCAAATAAGGACTTTGTTGTTTGTTAGTCTAGGTAAGGAAACAACCATTAAATCTGAGGTCTGTTAATTTAATCTTGTGTAGAAAAGATTCAAGTTCCCTGCCTGAGATATATTGGAACCACCGACCAACCTCTGATTCTAAGTTAGTTTTGATAAAGTTGAAATCTATAATGACTAACCAAGGATCTGAGGTATTAATTCTCAAAAAAGGATCTGAGGTATTAGGCTATAATTGTTGTATAGAGTTCCATAGTAGAGCCTCGTTAGAATTAGCAGTTAAAAGCATAAAAGATGGAGACTGCAAATCTTGTATTAGATCTGTAGAGGAAGCATGACAAATGCAAACGTTGAGCACTTTCTCCTTACACCTGAAATGAGATTTTTGTAGATTGGTAAAGCAAAGAATTCTACCATTGTAGTGAGTAGATATGGTAGTAAAAGTAGACCAATAAACACCCAAAAATTTGGAGACCTTCAAAAGTTGTGGAGCTCCAATTTTGGCTTCTAATAGTCCGACCATACAAGGTCTTTTTTGTCAAAATTAGATCTTTGACAATAACTTGCTTATGAGGGTCATTAAACCCTCTAAGATTTTAGATAAGTATCATCAGGGAGGGGAATCCCATCAAGGATTAATCTTATTCTTCCTTCTAGTCGATCTTCTTCTAGAGCTAATAGTGGATGCAAAAGCAATCGACCCTCCCTGATCAACTAGGTTAGTAGATTGCTCCATTAATTCAGGAGAATTAGTTGATTCTAGGCTACAGTTAGAAGTTGCACCTGGAAGACTATTTGAAGGATCAAAAGGGTAGAGACCCGTAGGATTTATAGTGGTTACTCATCTGTAGGCTCCTTACGGGTAGGAGAAATGTCCAACTGATTTGAATTATGGTTCTTTTCTATTTTGCAGCTTGCTTTAGCCGCTGGTTGTTTTACTGAGAGATTAGATGTTCTGTTGGCTTTAGGGAAACTAGTGGGTTGTTCACCTAACTCAATAGTGTCCTTCCCCTTTTGTTCCCTATAAAGTGGCATATCGTTCTAAATTAGCTCAAGTGGAGTAGGTTTTGTAGCAAGGAGTTCCTTAGACTAACTAGTTTTGAAAGTTTTACCAGTGACTCTCCACTATTTATTAGTAGGATAAGGTTTCCAAGGATAAGTTAGAGGGATTTCCACATGTTGTAACTCCCCAGCTTCATCCAACTTAAGTATTGGAAGTTTATTAGGTAAATCATCATTTGTATTAACCTTGATGTAGATTTTGGCATAACATATCCTCTCTATATTGGCAGTTTGGGAGTCCATACAAAGTGATTTTCCCAAGGAACTAGCTAAGTGTCTTAATCGTTTAAGTGTCCAGAATTCTAAAGGAATATTATGAAATTGAACCCAGATAGGGAAGGCCTCAATACTACCATCGTCTCTAGAATTCTAGAGGAATATTATGAAATTGAACCCAGATAGGGAAGGCCTCAATACTACCTTTGTAACAGTCCAAATCTAATTGCCATTTTTGCAAAAACAAGGGTTGGCCTTCGACTTGCCAAGGTCCAGATTCCATAATTTCCATCAGATGTTGATCTGGATAGAACTTAAATAAGATATTTCCATCTTCAATGAGCATGATCTTTTCCAAGCTTTTCTTACTCCATCGAGCTTCAACCCACATTTTTACCGAGGAAAAGGCTGGACGCTTGCTCCAGAAACAGCCAACCAAGGATGAAGTCCAAACGGAAGCTCCAGCTTGCAACAATTCTTTGGGAGGAGATAAGACCCATCCTTTATAACATTATAGAAGTGTTTAAGCTTACCTTTATTATGCTAAGCGTTCAGTTTGTGCTTCCATACTACTTTAAGTGGTGAAGGATGTCTAGGTCCATCAGCTTTGACTGTAGATGGAGTTGCTTGCTTGGCTTTGACAGATTCAGATAAGTTAGGGAAAGCAGCCAAGTCCAGTGGAGGTGGAGGATCTCCACTTGCATCTATTTTCTAGGCCTTAATAGGCCTATACAAAGCAGAGGAGGTTAGGAGAAAGAAGATGAACAGTAGCCAAGAGGTGAGGTGGGAGTTGAGTTTCGGAAAAAGCGGGGAAGAAAAGAGGGGCATAAAGGTAAAAGGCTTAGAGAGAGGTCAGAGTAAAAAAGTGTAAAAATAGGAGTCTATTTATGGATATGTTCTTAATACGACAGCATTGATTGATGATATTTAATTTGTTTATACATAAAGATGAAATATTGACCCTAAAACTTACTTTCAATTCTATTAGTTAGTTCTTTTAATTTCTCACATTAATTAAGAAAAACTTAAATCATAAAATAAGAACACCTAAATATTTAAGATTATAACTAACATTACTATTTAATTTTATTGCTTCAGCTTGGATCATACGCTTAAAACCATTCATTACAATCAAAGGTTTTATAGAAAATAAATTTTATAGCGCAATGATAGCTAGGAATATGACCTTTCCCTTTCTCTGTCTCTCTGTATATGTTCAGATGGTGAATGTTGAATTCAATTTCACTCAAATTAAAAATTAATAGTAAGTACAAATGCTTTAACAACAATCGGAATAACTTAAATTTTCCTACTTCTCCACTTTCTTGATTTTCAATCGATATCATTACTATTCATTCTTGTATTACTAAGTATATAGGGTTCTTATCTATATTAAACTTAATTACTAATCAACCTATAAATTAAAAAAAACTATCAAAAACACAATAATGAACCAACTTTTAAAATGCAAATAGTTCGTATTAATCAATTTTTTCTTATATGAAATATATTTTTAAAAAATATAATTTTGACCAATATGAATGTTGAATATAATGAACAACATAATTGAAAGCTAAGGAGAGAAAGAAAAGAACCCTTAATTATACTGGTCTTTATAGTAAAAAAGAGGCCTATTATAAATAAATTAATTAACAAGAAAAAAAGTCGACCAAATAATTGCGAAAATTTGAGTTTAGTTATGATCAACATGACTAAGGTACATCATATTGTATCTTAATCCGTTACAAGCAAATCACCCATATAATTAAAGAATAGTTGACATAAACAATTTTTAATTAAACAACTGCGCAAAATCAATTTGGCACTTGACTTAATCTTGTTGATTGATTCATGAAACAAGAAATCAAGTAAATGAAATTACTATTTGCATAAAACAATTGACTATTTAGTTCTTAGAATGTTACTAGGACCATACAATTAATTTGATAATAAGCATATGTTGGTAATCATTAATAGTTATAGGTTTATTCCTTCTAAATATCACTACTGTTAAATAAATAAATAAATAACAATTAAACCAACTATTGCCATTTTTCTTATTAGACATTACTAATATATATATAAAAACATAAGTGCACCAACAAATTAATAAAAGTGTGGAAAAGCCAATAAAAAAGAAGTCGAAACTAAACTGTAAATTTCCTCCTTTCTAATTTTTTTGCCAATGAAATTAATTAACCAACCCACAATGTGTTGGACTTCATATTTTAACTCCCTTTTGGCTTTAGAAGGGAAATAGAAAAAATAATCTGTGTTGTTGGAAATTATAATTGGCTAGAAGGACAATAAAGCTTGAATTGATCCAAAATTTGATCACAAGAAAAGCCTACTTCACAAAGAGAAGAAAAATTTTACTGAAGAAAAATGAGTTGACTATCCTTTTGGTGTAAGAGCATTCCTGATTAATTTCAATCCTTTTGATCAGAATCAAGTGACCATGTGGCCCTCTGAAAGAAGATTCCACGAAGAACTAAGTAGGTTCGATGATCTGATAGACTTGGATCAAGAAAATGTTGAACAATACTGATAGGAATTAATAATAATAGAAAATAAAGTGAAGTGTGAAAGTTAATTTATGTATAAAATTATATTTTTAAACATAAATTATATTAATAAAATAGATATATATCACTTGTCAGAAAAATATTTAAAAAATACCTACATGTAAGTTACAAATTAAAAATCTATTTAGTGATAATTCTTCTATTTTTTTCACAAAAGGACCTTCTTGTATCTTTCTTTCTTTAAAGGAATAATAGATTTTAAAGTACCCAACTTTTTTAGATTTTTTCAATTTAGTATTCAAGATTTTAAAATTTTCAATTAAGTGACCAGCCTTTTATAATTTTAACAACTCAGTTCAAATTGTTAGTTCTCTTTAGTATTTTTTTTTAATATGGCTAATAGAATCTGTTTTGTCCATGACACCTAAGTGTCCACGTAGAAAACAACTGCTAACTAATCATTCACGTAGACTAAAACACTCAATCTAATCTACAAAATAGGTTATAGGTTGGGTGTCTTAGTCCATTTAAATGATTAGTTTGTAATTAATTTTTCACGTAGATGCCTACATGTCATAAACAAATAAGATCTCGTTAGATAAATCAACAAAATACTATTAAAACTAACGTTTTGAACTTAATTATTAAGATTATAAAAGTTTGGTCATTTAATTAAAATTTTTAAAAAACTTAGACACTAAGTTGGAAAATCTAAAAAATTTGGGCACTTTAGGATATGATATCCCTTCTTTAAATAATGTTATTTTCTTCTATAGGAATTTTCAGTTGTTGTTCTCTTCAAAGTCTAATAAACCACACTAATTAGACATTTATCTCTTATGTTTTAACAAATATTTTATTATATTTAATCCATAGGAAATTTTTGAAATATGTAGGAAAGATTGATTTATACTAAGATATTTAATTTAAAAAATATTGCGTGAGACTCATCATGGGTATTTTAAGATTAACCTAAATTCTTGCAGTCACATATGATGAGATCAATAGTTTTTACATTTCTAACTTTTATACTTGACAAATAATTCATGCGATCAAAATATTTTGAGAGACCTAATGGTACGTGTGCATATTTTAGACTATTTTTGCATCAATTTTCGTCTCAATATTATGATATAAATGTTTTCATATTCGTACTACCTTTATGAAGAAGATGGGCCATTTTGAATATATCTTCCAAATTTAGATTTATAATGGTCTTCCTCATTTCTCAATTATTTGAATGAAATTAACTCACTTTTTAAAATGTCTCATTAAATTGAATCATTGATGATCAATCTTCTAGTAAAATTCTAAGATAGTGAATATTAACTCAATTATCTATAATTAGAATCTGAGTAAAAAAAGATTCTTTTAATATAAGGTTCACAAAAATTAAAGGAGTCAACTATGCACATTTGGTATGATTCATATGATAAGTATCAACACTCTTTCATTAAAGTATATGTCTTATAAAATTGTATACATGATAGTCATATTCAATACCTATCTTGAATTTACTTATTTACTATTAAATTCATCTTTCATAATTAACTTCTTACATAATAAGACAAATTAGATGAATGCATCATTTTTCTTAGGTTATGTACATTATTGTTAGAAGTGTTGAGCTCTCATCACTACAACATAATGGTTTGTCACTAAAAGTCCAAAAAACAAAAGCATTGCTAATTATAATTGGCAACTGATTAGCAATGACTTACAATCGTAGTTAAAATAGTCATGAAAACTTGATAAGAAAAAACTATAGGCAACATTTTCACCAAATCGTCGCTAATTTCTTTTTGTTACAAGCTATTTACATAGCGAAAAGGGATAGGCAACGATTTCATGAAAGCGTTGCCAATATATTTTTGCTACGTTTCATTTTCGTGGCTAAATATCCAGAACATAGCTAAAAAAATTTAGCAACGTTTTCAAGAATGTAGCTAATCGTTTTTAGTAATAAAATTGAAACATGGCTAAAACTTATTAGCAACAATTTGAGAAACGTAGCTAAATTTATTTAGCGACGACAATTTTAAAAACATAGCCAAATGTTTTTAGCTACATTTTGAAATTTTTTATACACAACATTACTAAATATTTTATCATATTTATAATTATTGGTGACATTTTTAATCCATGTTATTGTATGTAATATTTAAAATTTTCTTTTATAATTAATTATAAAAATATAATAAAATAACTAGAAATTAGAAGCATTGTATATAAATATTAAAATATCGTTAAATGTTAATTACAATTTAAAAGGACACGTTTTCATCATCACTACTTAGATAATCCGGGTTAAGTAATTTTTTTACATATTTTTCAAGCTTGGACAACTTTTGTTCAATATGTTCTAACTTTTGTTCATTACGTTTTAATTTAGCCTTAAGTGATTGGTTCTCCTCTTGAAGACGGTCAACATACGATGATCTTGATAAGGATGAAACAATTGGCTTAGGCCCAAACCCAAGACCTTTGATGTAGCCGGATCTTGTACCAAATATCTTATTGCAAATGTCATCTACATTTGGCTCATTTTCCTCAGACATTGATGTTCAACTCCTACATTTTATTCTAAAATATAAAAAACAAAATCAATATTAAATTCAAATATTATTAGTTAATACTACATATTCTTATTCTAAAATATAAAATATAATATTAAATTCAAATATGATTAGTTAGTATATATAAATAAATAAACTTAAAATTTAAACAATTTTGTATACTTACATAATTATTGTGCGCTTCTTCAGACATATAGCCTTCACTTTTCTTATAGTGTGTTAGTTTATAGAATGTGATCCTATCACACTCTTCTCTATGTAATTCCTTCTGACTCTGTTTTATGAAAAATCAAATCACAATAATTAATATTGTATTTAGTGATATAATTATAACTTGTAAATAAAGAATTTACACATTCATTTCACAAGACAACAAATGATTTGAAGCCTTAGTTGTGAGGACGTTTCATTTTTCCTCTGCTAAACTTTACCTTCTCACACTTTTCCTAAATAAAAATATATAGTCATTGTGTAACAAGATGAATAGAAGCAAATATGAAGGGAAAGAAAACGAACCTGAATGTTGGAAGAGGTCCAAAAATCACAAAAATTGTTCCAATTTTCTAAAGACATTTATTCCAGAATATGTCTCCTTGCCTCCTCGTCTAAAGGAAAAGATTTGTAACATCTATCGAGTCGATAACAAAGATTCTTGGTCCTTTATTTCAAAAGTGAAGTGACATAGTTTGAAACATCAAGGGTTGTCGATATCAATGACATTGAGCTTCATCTGTGAACAACAAGTAAAAGTGTAATTAATCTTTTAAACAAGTAAAAAAATATTGCATATAATTAAATAAATTAAAATTTTACTGAAACTTTATCCATAGCATTCTATAGCAAATTATTTTCCTTTAACTGCTTGGCATGCTTAAGGCAAGGCAATTCAGTTCTAACAATTACTCCCAACTCATTAGACAATTTTACTGATTGAATGTAACGGTCTGTTTGGTTAGCGTCTGCAACAGGCAGGGACAGGACAAGACAGGACAGGACAGGACAGGGCAGGACAAGAATTGAATTCAGTGAGATGTTTGGTTGCGGTGGACAGGACAGAGAAAATTGTCTTCGTCCTGCGGACAGAAATGTGTTTGGTTG
>JANIJH010000005.1:61711757-61722444 GCA_024520975.1 Erythroxylum areolatum
TAATATTGCGAATTGATATTTGATGTTGTAAATTGTTATAAGATACTCGAATATTACTGCTATGCTGTACGCAATACACGCAATGCATGATTTGAGTGAACCATCGATGATGGTTTCTCACTGAGCTCGCAAACTCATCCAACATTGCAATTATTTTTCAAGAATTGTCGAGTACCCCGTTAGACAAACGGGAGTATGATTACCGCAAGAGAGAGTCAGAGTTTGAAGTCGGGATCAGTTTCACATCTGCATAAATGTCATTTTGAATTATATGTAAATTTGTAACTTTGCAAATTCCGTAGATTAGTACTAATATTGTATTGGAGCCAAATTGGCTATGGAAAATGTGTATATGAGTTGATTTATGACTGGAATTGTTTTATTATCAAAAACGATTTCGTATTAAAGTGGGCTCAAATTATTTACCGATATCTGGGCACTCGATTGTTTTCAAAATGAAAAAGCATTACCGAGTTTTTGACTGCATTGACTACTCTAGCAGATCACCCTCGTGAGGCACGGGTTCGGATATCACCATCGATATCGGGTTCGGGTCTTACGGGAGTGGGATGCTACACATTTAGAGGAGTTCCTATATATTATTTCGATAAGGGCATCGAGTTCTTCTAGTAGGGGTGATTTGTTAGACCTCTTAGTCCTAACTGTATAATCATGCGAGCATTTGCAAGCTTTGGCTAATGTTTGACCCTCAGGATGATAGAACAAGACAAAGACTTACAAATAGGTAAGGAAAACAGACATTATCAATGAAAGCTCGAGAGTAGGCAAACATTGGCAGAAATCTTCAATGAAATGTATGATTTGGATACGAGACCAAAAGATAGCTTGAGATGGATCTTGAGTTGAAAGTTAATAGGGTCATACATATGAGGGAGGCATGTAGGAGCTTTAAGGATTTACTTTGTGCTCAAATAAATTGTAACTAATGGACTTGATGTGAGTAAGTATTGGTCTAGACTAGTGTGCTATGAAAGGCTTTGAGTTTGGATGACTCGTCATCATTGGATAGAGATCGAGGGGAGGATCATCTGAAGACTCTGTAGTTCTTCATAGAAATCGATGATTCTTTCCTAATTAAATGTAATATCTTAACTTGTTAGTTATTATATAGCTCAATCTTATCAAATAAAGTCCTATTTAGATGGGGCGTCATCTAATTAGTTAGTGTGATTTAATCTAATAAGGATAAGATGTGATTTAGTTAATTTAGCTTAATTGCGATTCTGAATTGTAAAGCTAGAGGTGCCTATAAATAGCTTATTTGAGTCTTGCTCCATAACAAAGATAAAGAGGAGGGAAGCACATTGAGAGAGTGCATTCCTTTGTATACTCTTGGAGAATTAATAAAGGTTTGTTTTTACCATAGATCTTGTGTGCTTATTGTTTTCTTTTATTTATCCATTAGTTACATAGTGTTCTTGCAAAAGTGTGAAAGTTAAGCACTACGAAGGTTATAAAGCGTTCAAGAACAAGTTAGATGGGAAGTTTAAATCTTGTTTAAATAGATTTAAGTGAAATTGTCTTGCAAAGGAGTAGGCACATAAAGTTTGGTGCTTGGAAGACCTTTATAACATTTGCCACCAAGTTAATATGATAATCTCATTTATTTAATAATATGGTATAATATTATCCAAAGCTAAATTGATCACAATACAGTAGTTTAATTCCTACATTGTCTCTCACTTAAAGAAAAGGTAAAAAGTCCCTTTTGAATCATAATGTTTTAGAGTATACAAAAAGAATCCTAACACTTCCAAAATTAGTTGAATTAAAATTTCTAACTAATAAAACACTTAACCCCTTTAAGATTTAGTTAGTTAAATGTTGACTTTTTTTTTCCTTTTGTGGATCCCACCAATGTCAATATGGAGCGCAAGTGACACTGGTATGAACCATTATCCAAACTTAACCTAAAAAATATATCCTTAATTCCTACTCTTATATGGTCGTTCTATTTGTAAATATCTTCATCACCTTTGGCATTTACTAACATCTTTTTTCACCTCTGTCACTTAGTTAGGTCACTGTTGACCAACATTTCCAACTTTCTTCTTCATCACTGTCGACCAACTACTAATGTTTTCTTTTAACTTAAACCAAAATAGATCAATATCACTTGTGGAAGCAATTTCTTTTAACTTGATACTCACCATTTAAATGCACATAATGAGATAAACCATTACATTGTAATTTGCTTCCAAAACATGTAATGCAGTTTTGACAATTTGAACTACCTCAGTTAGTTTTGTTGTTGTAGAAGAAAGAAAATCATATATCTAGTGTCTAATTTATGTGCAATTTGTAAGGGAATTTGTGCATAGAGAACCTTCAATATCTAAATTTGACGAGACAAAAACATTATAGAATATGTAGAGTGAAGGCTAGGTTTTTTGTTTTTATAGTTAAGGACAAGTCTTAGGAGTTGTTCATTTAAGATAATCCTTTCAATTCTTGATGGAGTGTGCTTTTTGTAGTATCCTTCCAAGTCTTGTTTGGTTTGCTTGTTAATATTTACATAATTGATCTTAGAACTCCATATTTGTGTATAAATAAAATAACCATTTTAATTAGGAAGTAGAAATTAAGGTTTTAAGTTAAGTATGGATAGTGAATCCCACTAGTGCCACCTAAGCTCTACATTGGCATTAATGAGATCCACTAAAGATAAAAAATAAAAAAGATGATAGATCAATATTTAATTACCATAATTCCATTAGATTAAAGATTTCTTTAGTTAGAGAATTTCATTCAATTGATTTTGGAAATATTTAAGTTTTTCTACAATTAAAAAAATTAAAATATAATCTAAATTTTAGTGAAAACCTTAATATTTGAAAATGAGTTTTTGCAAAGATAAAAATTCGTATCAATAACAAAAATTGTTGGATAATGTATGAATCTATATGTTAAGTTCATAATTATGGTCCTTTTTAGAAGTAGGCAGTAAATGCTAAATATGCTATTAGGGATGATAATGAATTGCGTTAGATCAAAAGGACAGCTTAAGTCTATCTTAAAATTTGATTAAATTAAAAATGGTCGGGGAAAAAATAAGATGTCGAAATCAGAGAATGAGAGAAGAAAAAAAGAAAACTCTCATATATATATATATATATATATATATATATATTATTGGAGTTTGAGCCGTAGAACTCAAATTTCTGCTTTAAAATTTAAAATTTAATTATACAAAATCGAATTCATTAATTTGATGATCTTATTTGTTATTACTAGCATCACGGGTCCAAAAAATCCAAATTGTTAGATCCGAATCTGGTTCTGAAATACAATCGGCTCAGGAGCGGTTTTTCTATTTAGTCAAGTATTGTTTTAGCAGTTTAAGAAATGAGACCAGACAAGTGTATGCGAGGAAGCGAAAGAAAAAATTTGAAAGCTTTCGATTCTTAAGGAATGAGACCAAACATTGTATACGAGGTAACAGCTACTCTCAATCTTGTTTTAGGATTACTTAAATTCCTCAATTTCTACCAGACATTGGATGTGTAGCTATTCGATCTCGAAAGGTTTGAAGATTTTGGGATTGGGGTTTTAGTTTTGGCCCTTTAGTTGCTAATGGCAAAAGACTTTAGCTTGCTCTTTCTTAACTCTTCTTCTCTTCTTTCATTCTCCGATTTCCATTTTTCGTCTCCGCTTAGCAGATCGGACGATCCGTCTATCGCCTTCCATGACTATGGTCACTCCTCCGCCGTTGGATTTAATTGCCCGACCTACCTCTCTCACTCAACTCATTTGTTAGACGACGCTGCTTTTTACTTATCGTTTCGGTTTCGACGGTTTTGAATTTTGCTTCTTTCTTCTCTTGTTCTTTTAGGGTTTCGGTTTGTGTTGGGATGTTGTGGAAATCAGCTTGAACTGAAATTAAGTTTTATTTACTGTTTTTCTTTTCTGCGTCCTAGTACGCTTCTTGTATCTAGGGTTTTAATTCAGTACTGTGAGCCGTAGGTTGTTTTCGATCACAGCTTCTGATTGTTGCTAGTTTGTGGATTTTTAGCAAGAGGACGACGAGATGCTTGTGCCACATTCTGATTTGGTTTTAGTTTTGGCCCTCTAGTTACTAATGGCAAAAGACTTTTTTCTGATTAAATTGCTCTGTTTTTGAACAATCAGACTGATGATCTGGGGGATAAAATCTTCTGTTTAGTCTTTGCTTGCTTGTTTTGGCGGACTTTTAGATTGATATTGTGGACTGCTGACAGTCGAAAATTGGAATATGTTTAGGGTTATATTTTGAAAGAATTTTGGGAACGAGCTTTACTGCATTCGGATTACAGTGCATAACATCAGTTTTTAGCAAGCAACCGTGAAACGAAAAGGAACACACTGATATTTTGATAAAACATCGACCCTTTTAGCTAAAGATGATTTCAGGAAAAAGTTCAATCTTGGCGCTCATTACGGTTTTTGTATCTACTTGTTTGCAGGCAGGTATACCTACTAGGTTAGGGCAATGGTGGGACAACATTCCATTCTTAACTTCTGCTGTGGCAATTGTTTGTGGTGCTATATACTTGATCTGCCTCTTGATTGGCTATGACTCCTTCTATGAAATTTGCTTCTTACCTTCTTCCATCGTATCACATTTTCAAGGTTATTTTGTTCATCAATAAAGTGTGATGGATGGCTTGAAAGTTATATGAGTTCATGACAACTTATTTCATTTTCTATACCCTGCAGTGTACAGAATTTACACCTCCATTCTTTTCCATGGGTCACTGCTTCATGTTCTGTTCAACATGTTGGCTTTGGTGCCTTTGGGTTCTGAACTCGAGAGAATCATGGGATCTGTCCGCTTGTTGTATATAATAATCTTGTTGGCTACATGCAATGCTGTACTTCACCTTTTTATTGCATTGTTGGCATCACATAATCCCTTTCATTCGTTCCCAAATCTCATGAATGAGTGTGCAATAGGCTTCTCTGGAATCATATTCTCCATGATTGTTATAGAGACAAGCTTGAGTGGAGTCCAGTCTCGGAGGTTGGTTTTCCATTTAAAATTTTAAGTAATGTTTTTGTACAAACTTGCAATTTTATTGATGATTAGCTTATCTACTCAACTGCAAAACTTCTCCTTTTGGATTATTGAGATGATCTATTCATGTGAAGAAGCATGGCATATGGATCGATGCTTATGAATGTGGAAATTCATTGTGTTTTTCTCCAACTGATATACAGCTTTGTTTACTTTGCAGTGTGTTTGGTCTCTTTAATGTTCCAGCTAAGTGGTAACTACTGAGTCTGTGATATTTTTTATATGAAATTGACTTTTCAATATCATAATTCTTCATTTATACGGAGATGTCACGTTTAATTTCAAATGGACGCTTCAGGTATGCATTCATCTTATTGGTGGTGTTTCAGCTGCTTATGTCAAATGTCTCATTACTCGGTCACCTGTGTGGTATTTTATCGGGATTTGCATGTATGTCTTTGTGTTTCTACATTTCTTCCATTTTTCTCCTGCCTACTTGTTTTCTATTCCTAGCGTCTGAATTTGAAATCACTTCTAACGTTTGCAGATATGTATGGCTTATTCAACTTCCTTATACCAGGAACGTCCTTCTATTCTGCTATTGAGGCCTCGTCTTGGTTTGTAAGTATATTGCTTGAACTTGCTTGTGACAACAGATTGATTTCTGTGGCCACTTGCTGAGGGTGATTGTTTGTTTCTTGATCGACAACAAAAGTAACATTATACCTAATGCTTCAGTAGACTATAAGCTTATAAAAGGGATACTATTGGGAAATGCATGCATCTTTACCCTTTCTCTCCCACTCATGCAAATTAATTTCTCGTGGTCAGCCACATCATGTGTTTTGTTCCACCTAACTCTGCTTGGCTTTTGCTCCAACATCTTATATTATGGAGTTCTATCCCTCAGCATTTCTTGTTCTCATAGCATTTCCCTGCCATGTTCAATTTTATTCATATGTTAATTGCAAAAATTTCCTCAGCATCTGGGAGGGTTTCAATTGATCAACAATTTGCTTTCTCTGAACTTATTTCCCCTCAATTCTTGTTAACATTGTTCACTTTGCCTTTGTCTTAATTACTACAAACTTTGATGTAATGTTACTTTGTTTGTAATGGCCATACTTCTTTTGATTATGTGCTTTCATATGATGCTCTACTCTATCACATATGGCTCAAGTTCTGTTTGATTACTTTCAGTCCTCTTGTGTGAGACGCCCTAAATTTATCTTGTGCACTGGAGGTAATTCTGCAGGCTTCATTCCCACTTATTCAGTCCCAAATACAACCTCCAGGTAGTTTCAGCTTATTAGATTGAATTGATTAAATTACTGGACATGTATCTTCATACATTTTCTGAACAGTGGATTTTTATCTGGAAACTTATGGAGAAACCTAACTACATGGATGCCACGACGGGAAATCTCTGATCAGGTACTTATATATCCAGTTTAGGTGTTCCATTTTTTGATCTTTGCATGGCATGCATGCGTGTAGTTTGATAAAATAAAATTTTCATTCCTGTGCAAAGTTCTACGTGAAGCTATTAGTTAGCAGCATTTATGGAATTTGATGAACATATTTCATTTTCCTGGTTTTAACTGGTAAGGCATCAGAACAAATAGAATCTTATGGTTGTTTAAAGGGTTAGACAAGTGGATATTTTTTGTCTTCAAAAGATCATAGTGTAACCATTCAAACTAGGTCTTTGTTTTAGCCTAAAAATGTGACTGGTGGGTTCTATATCTGTGTGTGTGTGTATATATATATAAAAGATATATAATCAGTATTCCTTAAAATGTAGTCAACACAAGACAGTATGTTTCCTGGAAGGGGAAGGACTCTTGGCTCTGGGCAAAGCCAAGCTGGAAATTCAGATGCAGACTTGCAGGCTAGACTTTTGGACAATAGCAGCCCTGGCCAGTTATCAGGCTTATCAGGTGCCGGTGCAGAAGGGAGGATGTCAGATGGCAGGTAATTAGCAAGATTCCTTTGTGTCAGAAAGCAAATTCACTAAAGGGAGCAAAAAATTGGGTTTTTCATGGCAGCTTACAATTGTTATTTCCAATCGTAGAACACTGAGCAACCTCTTTATATAAAATTTTAGAGCAAACTGATTCCGAGTAAAATGCGAAAACTATTATTTGCTGATAAGAGTATTCCAAACTTCTTGGCTTCTACTTGTCTAGTATGGTCAAATTACTAGCATGCCTGATGCAAACTTTGGATGGTTCTATAGCCTAGTGATTTTGAAGATTTATTGGCTCTTGTGAATTACCTACTACCTTAAGAATCAGGTATACAAATTTCAGGATTACATATCACAAAATTTACTGATATGATTACTACTATTGTACACTTGTATTATCACGTTACTGGATCCAACACAAAAGGTGATCCAAGAAACCCTACCCTTGTTGTGCTAATGGTATCCTGTCCCTATTTGCATTTCCTAGACCATTTGATTTCCTGCCACTCATTGGATTTTTCTTTGTTCTTGGTAATTAGGAGGCAGACAGTAGATAATGCAGTTACTGCTGCTCCTGGTGGTCATGCACATAATCAGGTGTTTGCTTATATCTGTGTTATAGTGTGATTTACCACTCCTGTTGTCATACGTTATGTAGGTCTTGATTTTTATGGTCTATTGTCTATTGAATGCAGGGATCAGTTGCTTATGAGGAACAAATCCAAAAACTTGTATCTATGGGTTTTGAGAAGGTATTAAAATGGCTAGGGTTCATCTTCAGTTCTCATACTTTTCTTTGCATCAACCCTTGTAGCTTGAAAGATTTACAAAGACAAGGGATTTTATGGGGCAGATTGGACCTGGGTGGATTTGAAAGCTGAAAAATGCTACATCTAGATAGAAAAGAGAGAATCTTGTCAATTTTCAATGTAAAATGTAGTGAAGATATGATAAAACTTTATATAGTTTTTATGGCTGACGAAAGTGCCTACAAATTGTTTCAGACACAGGTAGAAGTGGCATTAGCAGCTGCAGATGGGGATCTAAACGTTGCAGTTGAAATTCTTATGAGCCAGCAGGTATGTATTTGAGAAATTGATATTTAGCATGTGTCTTCGATATTAGTTGTTCCGTGTTTAATAAGAATCCTGCAACTAATGTGCAGGGATAATATTCATTTTTCACGGCAATTTCATATGCTCCTGACCTCCCTATGAGCTCATATCAATTGTCTTAATATGACCTGACTCTTTCAATGTTCATACGAAGCGGCACGCATCGGACAATATTGGACAAGGGAAAAGTATGAATATGAAAACACTGTGAAAAGAAAGCACAACAGTTGCAATAGTTTTATATAACCGTGTAATGACACAGAAGCATGTTTGTGCTGTTGAATTTAATTCCTTTGGTGACGGATAGATACGTTTGAACCATAAATCTGCTATCGCCACTTATTACATGACTTTTCCTTGCGTTGAAGCCTTATTACCTTGTCAGTCACTGTAGATACTGTGTCTTGGGTGGCTTCACAATCAGGATCGGACATTTTGCGTGATGTTAAAAGGACAGACTTGAAATTATAACCTCACGCGTCTTGCTTACAGACCCATTCTAGGCTAACATGCTGGAAGATACTACAGCCCTTTTTAAATTGTGTCATCTATAGCAAGGTGACGGGACAAAAGGGGTTCCCTTTTGGAGCACTTGAAAAGCTGATTACTTTGATACGAGTTTTCTTGGAGGCTTCTACTACTTCACTAAGTTTTCTCTTGAGACACCTCAATTTTCAGTAAACGTTAGAAAAACACACCCGTGAAGTAGTAAAGCAGGTTTCTATGTTAAGTGACAGATGAATATATTGCTGTAAATTCTCAGATGCGCAATGGATGTAATTGCTTGACTGTTGAGCAATGAAATGGAAGTACAATTACAAAAAATGTGTCTGAATGGTTTGAAAAGGTGGAATCTTGTAAAATCATGATCGATAGCTGGGATGAGTTATATGAAATTATTATCTTGTCTTTCACCGCAGAGCATAAAAAGATTTACTCATCCTGACACGGCATGAAACCATTTTCATATCCAAATGCCTAAAGCCTGCTTACATTTTGACTCTTTCTATTGAAGATTTGGACAACGATAATTCTTGCTCACAAGTGGTGCTAACCTTGGAGCCACGAAAGATAGATACCTTGCCTAAAAAGAGGACTATAGTATTATAATCAGGTTTACGAGTACTTTTTAATCTTTCCAAGGCCACGACTGCCTACAGCAAGGAGATCAACTTGCATCTGCTCTGTAGCTTCAGTAATCATGTGCTCAGGATCACCCTTAAGAATCAGAGTTTCTGGTCTTATATGCATAATTAACATGTATAAAATTAATAATATGTATTACCAATCTATACAATATGTATATGTGTATATATATATATATATATATATATATATATATATATGTCTTTGCACATCTGCAGCGCTCGGGAAAGTAACGGTGAATAAGTTCCTGTGTGCCCTTTTCTCACTGTTTCTACCATTGCAGACATTGGATAATATTAATTAGGCTGTTTCAGAAAGTTAGCCAATAGCTTGTGGGACAGTAGGTATCCGACTCTGTGATGAGCTGATGTATAATCAAATGCATTTTCAACATAACGTAACTTAGCATGATGTTCAGAAGAAGGGTGGTTGATTGAGTGCTACTTAAGATTGGTAGATTTCACATGAAGATATTATATTTTCAAATGAACTTTGTTTAATTGTTTCCTCTTTCCTGTGAATAAAATTAGAGTAATTTACAACTTAGATCTTATTTTGCACTCTAAAATTAAGCAACTGAGTGTTTAAACAATGTTATAGGCTCACTTAACCGTGATCATAATCCAAATGAAGCTTTAGAATATTTTTCTGTAAACATTTTAAGAGGATGTTGCAAGTCCTTCCTTCCGTAATAAACCAAACCACCATCTTTTATATAATTCTTACCGAAAACAAATATCATATTTAACTACCAAACTACAATGGAAAGGGTCATGCGAATGTGGCATATCATATAGAAGTGCATGATGGACATAGTATATTTATACCTTTATTAGATACTATGAATGCCAAACTTGCGTGGGCACAAAGAACACATGAGGAAGTGGTTATGGCTTTTTCCTTGCATATCGGCATCAAGCTTTTGTTCTTGTCTTTGTTGTCTGTAAAGGAGATTGAGAATCTATGGCTTGTTGCTCCCCGTCCACTTTCTTTCTTTCTTTATTTTTCTTTCACTGTCATTCCACATGTGATCAAGCACTCTCACCTAATAAGTGAAATAATTGTTGAGACAGGCAGACAGCTAGGATGAATAAAGATACACTAGGAATGACTGAATTGAACCAAATAAAAAAGAAATAATTAGTGTAAAATGGTGGTGAATGGCAATGCTTGTAAAGTTCAAATCTATATCCAAATTCACAATACAAGTACTGAAGCATGCGTATAATAATGTTGTAGAGTGATAGATCATGAAAAGGTTCTCCTACAAGGGAAAACTTTTGCTTGGTATAAGCAAGAGCATTGACACTACTAGCATTCTCCATATGAGACTTGATAAAAAGATTATGAATATATTTTGATTGTGTCAATAAGAGACCATTTGTGCACCAATTAGCTTTAATACCAAGAAAGTAATTGAGTTTGCCCAGGTCTTTTAAGGTA
>JANIJH010000005.1:61730181-61743611 GCA_024520975.1 Erythroxylum areolatum
TATATAACTACCTTTGGTAGTTATCTCAAGAGTCTTAAGTACTATTAGACCCTTCATGGGTGTAATAATAACTTACACTAATGGTATCCTGTCAAACCCTACCCTTATTGTGCTAATGGTATCCTGTCCTTTCTCTCTTTGTGCTGTTCTGCAAGAACGAGAAAAGCCTATTTGCAGTTACTAGACCATTTGATTTCCTACCACTCATTGGATGTTTCTTTGTTCTTGGTGATTAGGAGGCAGATAGTAGATAATGCAGTTACTGTTGCTCCTGGTGGTCGTGCACATAATCAGGTGTTTGCTTATATTTGTGTTATAGTGTGATTTACCACTCCTGTTGTCATACATTATGTAGGTCATGAATTTTTTATGGTCTATTGTCTATTAAATGAAGGGATCAGTTGCTTATGAGGAACAAATCCAAAAACTTGTATCTATGGGTTTTGAGAAGGTATTAAAATGGCTAGAGTTCATCTTCAGTTCCCATACTTTTCTTTGCATCAATCCTTGTAGCTTGAAAGAGTTACTAAGACAAGGGGTTTATAAGGTAGATTGGACCTGGGTTGATTTGAAAATTGAAAAATGCTACATCTAGATAGAAAAGAGAGAATCTTGTCAATATTCAATGTAAAATGTAGTGAAGATATGATAAAACTTTATATAGTTTTTATGGCTGATGAAAGTGCCTACATATTGTTTCAGACACAGGTAAAAGTGGCGTTAGGATCTAAACGTTGCAGTTGAAATTGTTATGAGCCAGCAGGTATGTATTTGAGAAATTGGTATTTAGCATGTGTCTTCGATACTAGTTGTTCCGTGTTTAATAAGAATACTGCAACTAATGTGCAGGGATAATTTGCATTTTTCACGGCAATTTCATCTGCTCCTGAACTCCCTTTGAGCTCATATCAATTGTCTTAATTTGACCCTTCTCTTTCAATGTTCATACGAAGCAACACGCATTGGATGATATTGGACAAGGGAAAAGTATGGATATGAAAACACTGTGCAAAGAAAGCAAAACAGTTGTAGTAGTTTTATATAACCATGTAATGACACAGAAGCATGTTTGTGCAGTTGAATTTAGTTCCTTCGGTGACGGATAGATATGTTTGAACCATAAATCTGCTATCGCAACTTATTACATGACTTTACCTTGTGTTGAAGCTGTATTACCTCGTTAGTCACTGTAGATAGTGTCTTTTGTGGACCCAAAGACTTGCCCCAATCAGGATCGGACATTTTGCGTGATGTGCATAGTAGTCACTTACGCTACCTAAGAATGCGCTGCAACACAATATTTATAATTACTATTATCTGTATTGAATTGGAATCAACAGGTGATATAGTTAAAAGAACAGACTTGATATTATAACCTCACACGTCTTGCTTACAGCCCTATTCTAGGCTAACATGTTGGAAGATACTACAACTCTCTTTAAATTAAATGTGTCATCTATCACAAGGTGACGGGACAAAAGGGATTGCTTTTTGGAGCACTTGAAACGCTGATTACTTTGATATGAGTTTTCCTGGAGGCTTCTACTTCTTCACTAAGTTTTCTCTTTCTAGACTTCTCAATATTTAGTAAACGTGAGAAAAACACACCCGTGAAGTAGTAAAGCGGGTTCCTGTGCTAAGTGATAGATAAACATATTGCTGTAAATTCTTGCATGCGCAATAGAGGTAATTGCTTGAATATCGAGCAATAAAAAGGAAGTACAATTACAAAAAATGTGTCTGAATGGTTTGAAAAGGTGGAATCTTGTAAAATTATAATCAATAGCTGGGATGAGTTATATGAAATTATTATCTTTTTTTTCACCGCAGAGCATAAAAAGCTCTACTCATCTTGACACGGCATGAAACCGTTTTCATATCCAAAAGCCTAAAGCCTGCCTTATATTTCGTCTTTTTCTATTAAAGATTTTAATAACAATAACTCTTGCTCACAAATGGTGCTTAATTCTTTGCTTTGATCCTAAGTGGTCCTAACCTAGGAGCCACAAAAGGTAGATACCTTCCCTAAAAAGAGGGCTATATATAGTATTATAATCAAGTTTACAAGTACCTTTTAATCTTTCCAAGGCCACGGCTGCCTACAACAAGGAGATCAACTTGCATCTGCTCGGTAGCTTCATAAATCATGTCGTTAGGATCACCCTCAAGAATCAGAGTTTCTGCTCTTATATGCATAATTAACCTGTAGAGAGTAACAGTGAAGAAGTTCCTGTGTGCCCTTTTCTCACTGTTTATACCACTGCAGACGTTGGATAATATTAATTAGATTGTTTCAGAAAGTTCACCAATAGCTTGTGGGACAGTACCAGTAAAATTCATTTAAACAAGAAAGCAAATTGTAGCTCAACATAAAGTCATCCACAACCATAACCACCTGATGGGTAATAGCTAATAGGGTATGGTTTACGAGAAAGGAAGTTAACCTGCGACACCACCAGGACCAGCCGGGTAGAGATGTTGTTAAGCGTGCCAGTTTTTTCAGTTGTTGCGCCACCACCAACAATGTGCTCCAGTGCCCATTGGAGGGCATAAAAGCTCACATTACTCTCGTCAATTGCCACCATCAACCTCAGCTTCTTCTTCTTTCTAGTGTCTTTCGCGTGTTGCCTTTGTAGCTGAAGATTCATCCTTAAGCGTCGCCTCTTAAGATCCACAGTTCGGTAGGGCATATATATACAAAAATTTTTAAGGTGGAAAGGTAATTTCATGCAAGTTGGACACATGGTGTTCATGCAAGCCTGTCGTACGTCATAGTAGAACTCGTGGACTCTTCTACCAGATTCAGGTGGAGATGAGGATGATCGTAATTGTACGTAGTACACTTTGGAACTACAATGTAAGGAGGGCAAACACATGCACACGTAAAAGTAGAATCAACTAAATTTCAATACTATGGGAAGGATGGACTCTTTAAGAAGAAACAACTAAATTCCAAGTAAGAACATAGATAATTGATTGACATAACCGGAAAAGGGAAAATGGTGTTTAACAAGCATTTCAGTTGAGTTAGGGAACGATAAGTAATTTGTCTGTGATATTACAAGCTACTAGCTAGCTAGGTCAATGCTATGTTTTTCCAACGAGTTGAATGTGAATTTAAGCTCTTCAACTGATTGACTATATCTACGTGTTTGGTAATCCTATATTGATTGTTTGGTTAGTAGTTGGAATTTATATCTAATCTTAGGTGGTCAAAAGGATCATTAGGAATATCACCCATAATTTGCAAGCATCATATATATATATTTCTTGCTTTTTTTGTACATAGCATTAATAATTTTGCATTAAAATTTACAAAGTATTTTTCATAAATTATTAATGCAATGCTATCATGACCATCCCATCAGTTTAAATAGCATTTTCCAATTCACATTAACAAAAAACACTTTTCGATCCAACATTTTAATTCAATCTTTTATGCACTATAGCTACAAGTATATATTGTTATACCTAATTGATGCTTGCAAGAATCCTTAATTTAAGTTAAGAAGGCTTCTCAAGGGTAAAATTCGTATTCACTATGACATACAATCAACTCACTCCCATCTCCTTTTTTTATCCCTCACTTTTAGTTTACACAAATTAATCAATCATATGATCAAAATTAGCTCAAGTGTTGCAACGTCACCGTTTTGCTCGTTTAGCTACTTGCCCATCCTCTATTGGTCGCTTCAAATCCTCCTCAGCTTCCCTAGCGAAATGACATAATTACCCTCTCCTATAAATGAAAGCCTGCATAGACTTGCAAAAGTGTCTTCTTTCTCTGTAGCCAAGTTCCTTCGCGAGTGCATCTCTTCAACACCCCACTTTCGCTTGCTCTTTCTTAACTCTTCTTCTCTTCTCTCATTCTCCGATTTCCGTTTTTCGTCTCCCCTTAGCCGATCGGACGATCCGTCTATCGCCTTCCATGACTATGGTCACTCCTCCGCCGTTGGATGTAATTGCCCAACCTACCTCTCTCACTCAACTCATTTGTTAGACGACGCTGTTTTTACTTATCGTTTCGGTTTCGGTTTTGGATTTCGCTTCTTTCTTCTCTTGTTCTTTTAGGGTTTCGGTTTGTGTTGGGATGTTGTGGAAATCAGCTTGAACTGAAATTAAGTTTTATTTACTGTTTTTCTTTTCTGCGTCCTAGTACGCTTCTTGTATCTAGGGTTTTAATTCAGTACTGTGAGCCGTAGGTTGTTTTCGATCACAGCTTCTGATTGTTGCTAGTTTGTGGATTTTTAGCAAGAGGACGACGAGATGCTTGTGCCACATTCTGATTTGGTTGAGGGTCCTCAGCCCATGGAAGGTTAGAACGTTTTACTTATGTTCATATCTGCGATCAAGTGGATCCGGAATCGATTTATGTTCTGGTTTGGTGGTAGTCTGATAGTGTAGTTGCTAATTCAGAAGTTGGCGATGTTTAGGGTTTTTGATATAAGGTTATTTGATTGCTTTTCTTGTGATGTATTAGTTGCGACACAAATGGAAGCTAATAGTAATGTTGAGAATCAACCAGTGGAGGAACCTCCATCAATGAAGTTCACGTGGACAATTGAGAATTTTTCTAGGTTGAACACAAGGAAGCACTACTCTGATATATTCATAGTTGGCGGTTATAAATGGTTAGTTGATGAATTGTTTTACACGGTTCAACTTGTATACTGGGTGAACATTTTTGGGTGAGTCTGCTTGTGAACAATTGTGTGATTCTGACGATCCTTTTCTTGGCAGGCGGATACTCATTTTCCCAAAGGGAAACAATGTGGACCACTTGTCCATGTACTTGGATGTTGCAGATTCTGCTACATTGCCTTATGGATGGAGTAGATATGCACAATTCAGCTTGGCTGTGGTGAACCAACTCCATCAGAAGTACTCAATTAGAAAGGGTATCTGCTTTACTGTTCCAATTTAACTTCTACATGTTGTATCAGGATTTGTTTTTAATGCCATCATTTGTTGTCTTTTCTGTGCATCAAGGGGTTCTGGGGTCCCTATGTTAACTTTGCTCCAAATGTATGTATACATGATTACATGAGTGGTAGACATAGACATCTTAACTTCTTAGTTCTTTGTATTAATTGTAATCAGTAGCTGATTGATTCCTGCTTTTGTAATCTATAATCAATTTATTTACTGTGGGCGCAACATGCTAGCATCTTAGATTGTAGGTAGGATTTGCCAATCAGTCAAGCCACTTTTCTTGAACTTTCCCCGGAGTACTCTAATATGGTTGAATTAAGTACATTTAACTACCTTTAGAGAAAGGTTTTTCTCTTGTTGAGGGTGTTGGTTGGGAAATAGTATTTTGTTGAATGATGAGAGAACATTGGTTATAGTCAAATGGGGGTATCAGCTTCAAAATTGAAACTTTTAAGTTGGTAGAAAGGTCTGACTATGCTAAGCTCTTATGTGTTTCAATATGCAGAAGGAAGCAATGAAACATTTGATTTGAATCAGCTTCCTATTTTTAATGATCTTCTATTCTTACTCTTTGTTGCCTTTGGATTGGACAAAATGGCAGATACGCAACATCAATTCAATGCAAGAGAAAGTGATTGGGGTTTTACATCATTTATGCCCCTGTGTGATCTGTATGACCCTACCAGAGGGTATATTGTCAATGACGCAGTTGTTGTTGAAGCTGAAGTTGTTGTCCGCAAGGTGCTGGATTATTGGTCCTATGACTCAAAAAAGGAGACTGGTTATGTAGGACTGAAAAACCAAGGAGCTACATGTTACATGAACTCTCTTCTACAAACTCTTTACCATATTCCTTACTTCAGAAAGGTTAGCACATTTGAAGTTTTCTTTAACTTAAAATGTTTTGTGTGTCCATTTTCTGGGTGGATTCATATGATTCTAAAATAAACGTCTCCAGGCTGTGTATCACATGCCGACAACTGAGAATGACATGCCTACAGGAAGCATTCCCTTGGCTCTTCAGAGTTTGTTTTATAAGCTTCAATACAATGATACAAGTGTTGCAACAAAGGAGTTGACCAAGTCCTTTGGATGGGATACATATGATTCATTCATGCAACATGATGTGCAAGAATTGAACAGAGTCCTGTGTGAGAAGCTGGAAGATAAGATGAAGGTAACTTTACATATTAACAGCTTTGATGTATAGTTCTTCTTGGAGTTAATGTATCTTTTTTTTCTCCCACTCTAGAGGACAGTTGTGGAGGGTACAATTCAGCAGTTGTTTGAGGGTCACCATATGAATTACATCGAGTGCATCAATGTGGACTACAAATCAACTAGAAAGGAATCATTTTATGGTAAGTCTTATTTGACTATTGTTCATATGCGTTTTGTCAATGTGGTTGAGAAAAAATTGAATAAAAATATTTGATCGCAGATCTCCAGCTTGATGTGAAAGGTTGTCGAGATGTTTATGCTTCTTTTGATAAATATGTGGAAGTTGAACGGCTTGAAGGCGATAACAAATACCATGCTGAAGAACATGGGCTGCAGGTATTTTACTGCTTTCCATGAACAGCTGATTCTTTGTTTTAGTGCTCTTCATGCTCTGTGTATTCTGAAATGTTTTTAACTTGATCTAGAGTTATTTAGCGTGCTTCAGTCTCGTATAGAGTAGAGTGAGGGAAGCTATCTGTATAGGATTAAAAAAAGTTAAGTTGATGGGCAATAAAGTTTATGCCTGGTATTTTCCATTTGACATTTGGGCCATATATGCTGAAAAACTAGTTTATAAAGTTTACCGTGACATCCACTACAAATTATGATTGTTACAGGATGCAAAGAAAGGTGTCTTGTTTATTGACTTTCCTCCTGTTCTTCAACTACAATTAAAGAGATTTGAGTATGACTTTGTGCGTGACACTATGGTGAAGGTCAGTATCGGAAACTGTTTATAGATGTCTTGCACTTCTGGAATGTTTTACATGCCTTACACCTTGCTACTTAACTTTGCACCCGAAGATATAATTACTATTGTTGGTCATGTTTTCTTACACTTAAGATTTATAGTTTTCTTCTGTAGATCAATGATCGCTATGAATTTCCGCTTCAACTAGACCTTGATAGAGAGAATGGAAAATATCTATCACCTGAGGCAGACAGAAGTGTTCGCAACCTTTACACACTTCATAGGTATCTGCTGTTTCGATGCTTTGTATGCTTATTTTCTTAACCATGTTGATATATTGCCAAAGATTTCATTGTTGTGAATTCTCAATTTCCATAAGTTATTTGCGTTTATGTGTTGAAATCAGTTAAAGGAAAGTCAGCAAGTTGGGTTTTCTGATGAATTTAACATGTTGATACCACCTGAAATGAACCAGTTAAGATTTTATCCTTTCTGTATTATATCTGCTTGATTATGCTTACATCTTGTTTCCTATGCAGTGTCTTAGTTCATAGTGGAGGGGTGCATGGTGGACATTATTATGCTTTCATAAGGCCAACCCTCTCTGATCAGTGGTATGTTTCACATGCCTTGGAAGATTTTGGACTTGATTCTTGGTATTTGCTACTCTAAACAACAAGATCATTACTCTAGAAGGCCAGATACTCCTATCAAACAATAGGAAACATGCCTAATTTTGATGGAAATTTACCATCAATATCTGCCGATTAGTAATTCAGTCATCAGTTACTGGTGAAACAGAATAGTAAATGGAAAACAAGACTGTACGCATGCTAATTAGGAAATAGTTGACTGTTATTCTTCAGAAGAATCCAAATAAATGTACTGGTTGTGCTCTCTCTCTCTCTCTCTCTCTGGGAGATGCTCTTCAATCAGATTTTTGGGTTACACACTCAAACTGTTCCTTTCCAACCTGTGATTGTCACTGTTTCCTTTTTTTTATCAGTGGTCATTGTAGCTACTAGAGGAATTGTGTGCCAAAAACAAGATATACAGATAAAACTACTACCTGTACTATTTGATAAACAGAAGTGTAGATCGTAACTTTTTTTATATCTTTTTGAGTGTCAAACATTGCTCAGTTAGCATGTTCAGATGATCCTTGCTAGGATATAGTACATTGTCTATCAAATTGGGCATTCATTATGACATCCTTTCTTTGCATGGCAACAATTCATGATGTGATGCTGGGTAATGCTGTTGGATGTGGTAGTGGATCTAAATTTTTCAATGGGTTAATTATGTGCATTTGCTTACAGGATTAGTTACATTCAACATTTTGTTTGTTCCTTTTGATTGTCCCTATAAATGTAAACACTTGTTAATTTATTTAACCGGAAGGACATTCTTCTTGTTTAGGTACAAGTTTGATGATGAACGTGTGACCAAAGAAGACATGAAGAGGGCATTGGAAGAGCAGTATGGTGGTGAGGAAGAGGTACTGACGAGACAAATTCTAATACTGCTGTCATGATATACATGATTTTGGTGAAGTAACTTTGTCGTATTTTTTGCCTATTCCACCAGCTACCACAGACCAATCCAGGATTCAATAACACTCCTTTCAAATTCACAAAGTATTCAAATGCCTACATGCTTGTATATATACGCGAGAGTGACAAGGACAAGATAATCTGTAACGTTGATGAAAAAGACATAGCTGAGCACTTGAGGGTAAATTGCTTTTACTTGTCTGTGAGATGAGCTCTATAAATCCTCTTTTCATGGAGACAACTCTTTGAATGTAGTGGAATAATGTTTTTTGGCATTTAATTACCAGATTAGGTTGAAGAAGGAACAAGAAGAGAAGGAGGACAAACGAAGATATAAAGCACAAGCCCATCTTTTTACAATTATTAAAGTACTTACTTCTTGCTTGGCATCTTTTCTTTTTCTTTCTAGTTTCCTCTTGTTAGTGGCTAGTATCTAAAGTCAATGATTATTTGTAACTAGGTTGCACGGGATGAGGACCTTAAAGAGCAAATTGGAAAGGATATATATTTTGACCTTGTGGATCATGATAAAGTCCGTAGCTTCCGCATCCAGAAGCAGACAATATTTAATTCTTTTAAGGTACTATTAGTTGCTCATATGACTTATCCTGCCATCAAATGTCATTGTGTTTGCAATACCATTCTTTTATTTAAGATATGGAACTCCATCTTGTTCTTTTCTTTAGTATGTTCTTTACCTACTGCTACTGCTACTTCGACTAGACCGCTTGTGTTCGGTATTGAAAAATTACCCTTTTTTTTCTTAGTGGGTTGCTATTCCTTTTTTTTTTTGCTTTCCTAAATAAAAATATGAAATATTCTATTTTTGTTTCTTGATTTGTTTTGGTAAAATTTTTTGATGTCTTATGTTGAGCGGTTTACAGGAGGAGGTTGCCAAGGAATTTGGTATACCAGTTCAATTTCAGCGATTTTGGATATGGGCAAAGCGTCAAAACCATACATACCGTCCAAATCGACCCTTGACACCCCAAGAGGAAGCACAATCAGTAACTACTTCATTTCAAAATTTCTTTAACCACATTACAATATTGACAATTGGATAATGATAGTGAAGTTTATTATTTAGATGGGTTGTTTCTAGTCTTGCAGCCAAGTTTATTACTAGTTCTAGTGAGAATCTAGATAAGATTGGTGAATTTTACAATAAAGATTTTCTTGCCTTACTAAGTTACAAGCAACAATGTGCTTTTGCATCCCTATTGTATTACGTATGCTTCTGTTTTGGTCACAATTGCAGGGGCATTCTGTGGAGAGTACTGTGATATGGGTGTTCTTGTTACATAACTATAACACCATAATGCTCCTTGTATCCTCATAAAGAAATTGTGGAACATTTTTAGGTTGGACAGCTGAGGGAGTTATCAAACAGGACACCCAATGCAGAGCTAAAACTTTTTCTGGAAGTAGAATTCGGAATGGTAGTGTTGAAATTTTAAATTTCATATTGGTGATGGAACTTTTACTTATATGTTGAGCAAGCATTTACGCTTGTATTGAGTTTCTGTAACACTTTCAGGATTTACGACCTATTGCTCCACCTGACAAAACAAAAGAGGATATTCTCCTTTTCTTCAAGCTTTATGACCCTGAGAAAGGAGAACTACGGTACTTATTATCTTCACTCTTTCTCTCTCTCTCCCCTGTTATTTAAAAAATTTTGACATCATGTACTTTTGTTTATGCCAGATACGTTGGTAGGCTCTTTGTTAAGAGTTCTGGTAAACCAATAGAAATTTTAGGAAAGCTAAATCAAATGGCTGGCTTTGCAGCTGATGAAGATATTGAGCTTTATGAGGTTTGTTCTGTTTTGATTTTTATGTACTTATTTTTGCTTTGGCACTTGATATCTAATAAGTCAAGATATATGATTTATGTCGGCAAGAGAAATTAGTTGAGAGTTTTGTCAACACTGTTTATGCGCTTTTGTGCATTGGATAATTCTTCTCTTCTGTTTTTCCTTCCTTTAAGCAGTTTTGAGTTATGGTGGGCTTAATTAACTTGGGTTTTGTTGCTTTCTTGGCACTTGTGAAAATTTAGCTATCAAGCATCTTTGTATATAGCATCCAAAGTTCAGTTTTAGTTATTGAATGCTTCGCCCCAAAATTGAGAATGTGATTCTTTCTTGCTTTGAAGTGATTCCTAGATCTACTAGTGTGAGATTATATCTAGAATTTATTGGTCTGATGCTCTTAAGGAAATCCTCCATTATTTTCCTTAGTCTTATCTTGAACCTAAAAATTTTCAACCTCATGCCTAATTGCTACTATTCCAAAGCTTTTCTCTGCCAGTCCTACATCATTTCTTAGTTTAATTATTTTGTGCTGTCCATCTCAGGAAATAAAGTTCGAGCCTTGTGTCATGTGTGAACACCTTGACAAGAGGATGTCATTTCGGTTAAGTCAGGTACAGATTTCATGCTGTGAACTCAATTTCCTGCAACTTTTAAACAGATGTAGGACTTAACTTTCATTCATTTGACTGCAGATTGAAGATGGGGACATAATTTGCTTTCAAAAATCACCTCCTCTTGAATGTGAAGAAGAATGCCAATACCCAGATGTGCCTTCATTTTTGGAGTATGTGCACAATCGTCAGGTATGGTAGTCTTAAGTAATATCTTCCTGGGGAATGCTTAGTATTATTTGGATAAGTGGGAATGCATATGTTCCTTCATAGACAACTGGTCACAGAAACTTTGTGGAAAGTTATCTTGATTCTTGAATCTATGTGCACTTAAAAAAGTAACGATCTCCTTCCTTGTGGCTTTGAGCTCCAAATTGCCAATACAAAACCTCTTTATGAGGGTGATGAGGGGGAAAAAGGAATAGTTTGGTGTTCCTTTAAGAGTGCTCTGTTATATGGACAAGTATAATGCTATCGTATACTAGTAATTGACATGGGTATATACTGATTAATTTATTGTTTATAGAGCATGTTATGTGGCCCAAAATTCTGTTGTCGTTGAAGTGTTTGACTTTGTTTCGTTGTAGAAGATGGAAGTTATGCCAGCATTAATTGCCCGTCTCAATTGAAGATGGAACTTTTTATGAGTTGGCTATTTGTGCAATTGGCGATGTTTTAATGGAGCTCAGTCACTTTTGACTCTTCAATCTTAAGTTTCCATTGAAAGTTGTTGAAGATCGTGGAGATTTAGTGTTTACTATAAGAATGTATGCAGTATAGGAAGATTTTGTCCATCCAATAATAAATTAGTTTAGATATAATTTAGGAATACTTTATTTTCTTTGAATATTGTATTGCGCTGCTATTATAAATAGATGGGTTAAACCTAGTGAATAATACACCTTAAAACCTTTATTGTCTTTTTGCCTGCGAACGTTAGTGTAATAGTTGAACTAAGTTAAATCAATGTATAAATTCTCTCTACTTTCTTCAATTCTGATGGTACCAGAGCCAAGTTCTGATTCTAGAGCCAATATCCTTTGTTTCTTCTTCAATAGAGCCATTCTTTTTCTTCTTCTTTAGATCCTCTATTATGTCTTCTCTTCTGGAAGCCAATTGAGAGTGTTATCATTCTTTTGTCTTCTCTTCTGGCACCACATTGATAGCACCTTACTTTCTTCTTTATTCTTTTCTGGCAGCTCAGTAACAGTGTCATTATCCCTCTTTAGTCTTTCCTTCTGGCAGCCTGTTGAGAGCGTCGATACCCTTCTTATGGTTTTTCTTCTGGAAGCTTACTATCTCTATTCTGTCTTTTCTTCCATTAGCCCATCAAGAGCGCCACTACCTCTATCTTCTTACTCCCTGTGATCTTAGGGTTTACCAAAGAAAAAAGATAAGAGAAAAAAGATAGTGGAAGAGAAGAAAGAAAAAATATTTAGCAAAAGGAAAAGTAATATGGCCCCAAAAAGACATCATTATGCGTAGAGTTTCTTTTTGCAGGTTCAAAATTCATATGCAATCTAGTCATGAATAGCACCCGCTTGCCATCTTGAGGGGGGAGTATTGATGATCATGAAGTCTTAGTATAATATCCAATATAGGAATATTTTGGATATACAAAATAAAGTAGTTTTGATATTATTTAAAAGTATTGTATTTTATTTGAATACTGTATTACCCAACTATTATAAACAGATGGGTTAAACTTATGATTTATATACGTCAAACCATTCATGGTTTGTGTTTATGGACGTAGGATTTATAGTTGAATCATGTTAGACCAATGTCTAAATTCTTTCCTACCTTCCTTGATGTGGACCTTCCTAGGAATCAAGCCCTGGATAACTTACGAACAAGATTGAAATATATAAAAAAAAAGTTCAATTAAGCAATTGAGACTCAGGCTTTTGGTGTAGAGAACTAATAACTGAATTTATAAAGGATTACCATAAAGAGGACTTTGGTAAGTTCCAAGTTTGTTTAATGAAGAGCAAAGGATGAGAAATGTTCTCTCAATTTATAATAAACTAAATAAATCTCAAAACTCTATCTGATCGATGAAATTCATCCTCCTTTACACATAGGGTCACATATGATTCCTACTCCAAACTTACACTAGACTACTATTTCAATGAGAATTCTAATCTATTAACACTATTTCAACTAGAAAACTAGTAACATTATTAAACAATATCAAACATGTTTTGCGTTTAATAATTAAGCAATGTTTAGCTCAATTACAATTGAACAAAAAAATAGAATACTGGATGAGCCTAAACTATCAAAAGTAACCCTAATTTTATGGGCTTATGTCTTCAAATCTTCTAAAACTTTGGTACTTGTAATTGGTCTAATAGGCACATGTAGTGAATTTCTTGATTGGGTATTTGTGCTCGCATCATTTCTACTCTTTACTTTCAATTTCACAAAAGTTACTCGAATACTTTGTTTAAAACTTGAAACTGCTTTGACAAGGATGAATGTCTCAATCATAAGAATGATGTCTAAATGTTAGACGTGATTTGTGGTAAGGATATTCCTTGATCTGCCTAATTGTCTTCTCTTTTTTTGGTTCTTTCTAGGTTGTTCATTTTAGATCTTTGGACATG
>JANIJH010000005.1:61743711-61754613 GCA_024520975.1 Erythroxylum areolatum
TTCATTTTAGATCTTTGGAAAAGCCAAAGGAGGATGATTTCTGTTTGGAGTTGTGAGTAACCCTAAAGAAACATTACTTTATTTTGTGAGTTAATTAATTTGTTAGACATTCATGATCTCTCTTGTTGAATATCAAGGTCAAAGCAGCATACGTATGATGATGTGGTGGAAAGAGTGGCTAAACAAATTGGTTTGGATGATCCATCCAAAATTAGATTAACTTCTCACAACTGCTACTCTCAACAGCCTAAGCCGCAACCAATTAAATATAGAGGGGTAGATCATTTGTCAGATATGTTGATACACTACAATCAGGTAGTTGTCACATCATTCAGGGCTGTTATTTTGTTTTGTGCTTATAGATTCTTATGCAATGTCCAATTCTCTGTTTTCTTTTTTGTAGACATGTGATATCTTGTATTATGAAGTGTTGGACATTCCTCTTCCAGAGTTGCAAGGTTTGAAAAATCTAAAAGTTGCTTTCCATCCTGCTACTAAAGATGAAGTGAGTTTGAAATCTTAACCGTAGCTTTTGTAAATATATCATTTTTTAGCCTTTTTTTCCTGACCTGGTTTTAATTATTTCAGGTTGTGATTCATAATATACGATTGCCCAAGCAGAGCACCGTGGGGGATGTTATTAATGAGCTTAAAACAAAAGTATTACCATTCCACCTCTAACGTTATTGACTTCCAGTACATGTATAGAAGCATGCTTAAAGCGGAGCACCAAATTTTTGCATGCTTGACCTAAAAAGTGACTTTTATACATTATCCTATGATTTTTGAGTAGTTCTTATGCTTCCCTTGGTGATTTATAGCTAGGCTCATTGCAAAAAATGTTTCATAGATTATGACACCTACATTGTTTCCATTTGTAGCTTCTGTATGAGAGAATCATTTATCTCAGTCAACTTCTGGAAAACTTAACGATACCTGGTTTTTGTTGGATTAGGTGGATTTGTCTCATCCAAATGCAGAACTTCGACTCCTTGAAGTTTTCTACCACAAGATTTACAAGGTAAAGGCTTCATTTTCCTTGCACATGTTTGCTGAGATACTATGTGCCAATCAATGCTATAATTAATTTTTGTACTATGCTTTAGCTTTTCAGCATTATGTTGTGGCATTTACATTTTCATGGCTTTAATGCTATATTCTCCATGCTTTCTTTGCAGATCTTTCCACCTAATGAAAAAATTGAGAATATAAATGACCAGTACTGGACATTAAGGGCAGAAGAGGCAAGCCTTTTCTTTGTGTTTTTGAGATAAGAAATTTGCTTTCTTTTGGTAAATCATGTTTTCTTACTTTATTTTGCTTGTAAAGAGTTACTAATCTTCTGCGGACGTATGCCAGTATGTAATTGATGCTTCTAACTGGCTTATCTGAATTTTGCCACAAGCATGAAGATAAACTTTCTTTCTTGTTTAATGATTTTAAACCAAGATGCAGAATTTTTTCTATGGTTAGCTACTAACTAAATATGGAGAAACTGGAGTAATAGCTGACCGTGCATGCATTCCCTATTCTCTGTATTATTCAGTCAAAACTAATGTCTTTCTTTATCTCCAGATCCCTGAGGAAGAGAAAAATCTTGGTCCCAATGATCGCTTAATTCATGTTTACCACTTCACTAAGGAGTCTGCCCAGAACCAAATGGTATCTGAATGGGCGAATCCATTATCTTTTTTCCAGTTTGTAGCTATTAGTTGCTGGAGAATGGCAGTTAAAAATTGAATGTAGAAGTTCGCTACTCTTACATGGTTTTGCTTTTGTGTCTTGGACAGCAAGTACAAAATTTTGGGGAACCATTTTTCTTGGTTATCCATGAAGGTGAAACGTTGGCTGAAATAAAATTACGTATACAAAAGAAACTTCAGGTTCCTGATGAAGAATATGCTAAGGTAACTTCCCTCCTGCAATTGTTCCACCCTTTACCTCTGTCATAAATGGAGAAACAAGCATCACAGGTGACAGAATGAATAAAGGGAGGAGCCACAAGATTGTTCTGCTATCTGCATTAACACTGGCTAATTATGATAGTGTGTAGATTGAGTTTCCTTGTTGCATTATGAAGCAATTCTGATACATGACTCGTTGTCTTTATTCTTGTTGGTCAGTGGAAATTTGCATTCCTTTCACTGGGTCGTCCAGAGTACTTGCAGGATTCTGATATTGTCTTCACCCGTTTTCAGGTTCTTCAATCAGTACCTTTTTTCATGAATTTATTTTCTCCTTGAATATTTGTTGGCTTTGGGTGGTAAATTTTTTGATACATGTATTCAGAGACGAGAGATCTATGGTGCTTGGGAGCAGTACCTTGGTTTGGAGCATTCTGATAATACCCCCAAGAGGTCTTATGCTGTAAACCAGGTTTGTGTCGCATGCTTGTTATGCATGAGCACTGAGTTTGACAACCAAAACTTTCGAAAAATTGTTAATGCGTACTTGTATATGATGGCAGGGGCCAGATACCCGATTTGCACATGGATATAAATTTGTAATTGATCAGTTTTAAAATTTTGCAGAACCGTCATTCTTTTGAGAAGCCAGTTAGAATATACAATTAGGGAAAGCTGATGATGGTGAGCCTTAAACCCAGTAAACTGAAGTGTTTTTGCTACCTGAGTATGGTGGAAATGAAAATGGCGTGGACGAAGGGACAAATTTGAAGGAAGAAGTGATGGTAGGTTTTGATGGTTGGTTTGTAGGTTGTCTTACCCCTTGTGATGCGAGATGGGGAGGAGAGAGGAGGTAATTCGCAGTTCCTTACACCTCTCATGTTCGGAGACAGACTGGTAGCTTTTCATATCAAAATAATATAAAGTCGTCACACAGCTTCATTGTAATTTAGAGATTTTGGCTAGCAATTATGTATACTGGGTATAGGTGGTTGCGTTTGATATTTTCAATTCTTTGCCATTATATTTTTCATTTTTGTCTTCTTTCCGGGGATGGCTTCTGTAAAATGATTGGCTTGATTTAGATTCTTGTAATTGAAATTCTACTGCTTTGCAGTCCAAAATGGATTTGCTTAGGTAATATGATAGTACGTTTATCTTTGTGTTCGCAGTCCAAAATGGATTTGCTTAGGTAATGATAGTACGTTTATCTTTGTGTTCGCAGTCCAAAATTGATTTGCTTAGGTAATGATAGTACGTTTTATCTTTGTGTTCTCATTTGTTTAGCTTAAATACCCCCCAGAAGAGTTTTTTTATTAACCAGAAATCCTGAGAGAAGAAGAGTGCAGAGACAATGAAGGGAATAGAGCTTTTAAAACGGAATTACACGCTTTACAGCCATTCTTCAACAAATGTGGTCAACTTGCGAATTTTGATCATGTATACGTACGGCAACAAAAATAAGTTATTGGCTTAGGTCTTGCAACAGCTAGACAGGTATGTTGAATTCCGGGATTGCCATGTTTAAGCTGATTGATAGTCAGTCAGATATAGCCAACTAGGTTTCTTGGTGAATAAACATATCTGAGCAAACGTTCTCGAGAAAACTATATTCACTATTTATAACGAGAGAATCCCAGTGCCCATCGTGTATGTTTAAGATTAGATTTTAACAAAACAAAAGAGAGAACATAGAAACACATAGGACAAACTCATATATACATTGCCAAATCCTCAAGTGGTGAAAGTTTTCTGGATCACTACCATTCAGATGAGTTTTCCTTCAAGAGCAATAGCAGCTCTTTCAATGGCCCTCCCAACTCTCCATATCTCATGCTGAATCACTGCCTGTCCCTCACGCTTGTTCAAGCCTTTTGATTGAAATATAGCATCTGCTATTCCGGGAAAGAAATCAAGTTTGCTTTCATGATCACCAGGAGGCCCATAAATCTGCATGTCAGAGGACCTTCATCAGAAAGTACATCCTGCACATTATGCTTCAGTGTGTGCGTTTGCTAGTACTGTTGAAATGAATCACTACATATCACAAAGCTTTTACGCATTTAATACGTTCTTATAAGACTCTCAAATAGGCCTTACTGGAAACTCTTATCACAAATAAGGTTGTACGATAATGAGTAATCCAGATATCACTCGGTTGGTCAAAGAATCAAGAGCAATGAGAACACTAACAAGATGCTTGAACCACTGCCTTCCTTGAAGCCCATTGTCATCCAAGAAGCCTCTTTCTGCAAGCAACAGCCGATCATTCAACGCTCGCACTTTCAAATTGAGGGACTCACCTCTACTTTCAAGCTCTCGCAGATGCTGCAAGCATGTTACATATGGCAATATAGATTAGAGCAGACAATTCATAGATGTTTAATAACGCTTATTTATCCACCATTAGGTTCTACCTTTGCCTCATCCTCAACTTCTCTAGCAGCAGCAGCAAGTCTTTGAATCGAAACAGTTAAAGGACGAAGAGATATGCTCTGATCCAATAAGGTAGCCAAGAAATTATTATGCCTCTGTTAAAACGAAAAGAAAATATTCATCTTTAATAGGTCACTAACCAATTTCTTAAACCGTAAGTATACATTTGAAATATTTTGATTATAAATTGTAATGAATAAACTAAGTAAGACACCTCTAGTTGGTCTGCATAGGAGAGGTAGTTGAAAGGAAGAATGTAGTCATCAGCCACGTAAAGACCTAAAAGCCCCCAAACTCCAGCAACTGAAACACATCATAGGAGTGGTGTCATATTGAAGCATTAATTGTCTTCTATTTCATCAGATGACAACAACTGTTCTATGCTTTGAAAGAAAAGACAACCAACCAGCCATGTGACGATGAAACAAAGGATCCCCATATCTTTTCATCCAGTCATAGGAATCAAAGGCTGTGTGATAGACAGGGAAATCTGAACACGTATGAACATTTAATGAACAAACGGTTTATCATATCAGAACTATCTACTAGAATTACTAGTATTTGCAAAAGCAAAGAGCAATTATCTGTCCCTGCTGCCTCTTTCTGAGACTGTGGATAAAGCAAGACAATTTTAAAAATCCACAAAAAACCTGAATAAGTGCTCAGAAGATAACTTATGTGACTTTGCTTTTATGGTCTATACATGCATATAATCTAACTTAAGATAAATCAAAATAATACTTATGATGCTGCTGATATTACAACCAACATAAATTTTACATACCTAGTCCATAATATATATCAACACATGGAACCCCAGCATGTTGCAGAAATGGAACAAAATCAGAAAACACTCCACTGAGTCTTTGGATCTGCATTGAGCCATGAAGTCCCAGTTAAATACCAAACAAAATTCTATGAATGTAAGGTAAGGCAACTGCATTTTACATGTTAAAGCCAATTCTATGATTGCTTCAAACAGAGCAGAAAAGGGTCAAAAATTTTACTACCGCTGCTTATAGGCTCCAAAACAAAAACACTACTCGCATCAAGTGCAAATACTACACATCTCTTGACAGATGTTACAAAAGTCATGCACTTTAGCAAGGTTAGAAAACAGAGAATGAAAGTAAGATGAAACTAAATCGACCACTGCACAAGTTAAGAGGCAACAATTAGCTATAGGTGCAAGCTATGATGACAATTATTTATTTGTTCATGAAACAAATTGCTTCACCAATAATTTATCTAAGCCTGTTCATTATTTATTTAATACAAAAATATGTCCACACGCAATGAATGAACACTCACATCTATGGAAACAAAAAATTTCATTGTGTAACTGATTGAAACTTGAAATCCCTGGTAAGTTCTACTGAAAATAACAACAAAATTCAAATCCTGGAAAAGAAGGGGATATAGCAATCACTTTCAAATTTAAGCCCATGTTTCCTTCCAGCATTTGACAGATATAATGCCAAGATGACGATGAAACGGAAAAACATCAATATGCAATTTTAAGCATTTAAAACATTCTTAGATTTTGAGGTGGCTTACACTAGTGGCTAGGTTCCCACTTGCCCACTTCTCATATATTGTTGCACCAACTGAGTCCGGATCCTCAACCTGAAAATTGCTTTCCATTATTAGTTGAGAACAATGTATAAGTGACGATATCTTCAAAATAATTCACTTGAAAGCAACTGTTAGAAACTTTTTAGAACCCAAAGTGGTACATTTCCCTTGAGTCACCTTCTTTGTAACCTCAAGAAGAAGATCATCTAGCTGAGGCGTCGCACCAGCAAAGAATCCTGGCCCTTGAACTGCACAATCTACATTAATATAGGCCACTGCTTTGGCACCCAAATTGATTATATTTTGTTCGACCCATTCAGTAGATCCTGTTCAAGCATAAAAACAATCTTGTTGAGGGCCATAATGGAGAGAAGTATCTTTATTACCATCTAATCTCAAACTTAGTCCTAAATGCGCAAGATATGAGGAGTCAACTATAAATCTGCATTAACAATTAATCTATATCAAGTCAACCCTCAATCGCAAGTATCTTTACAACCATCTAATCTCAAACTTAGTCCTAAATGCACAAGATATGAGAAGTCAACTATAAATCTGCATAAACAATTAACCTGTATCAAGTTAACCCTCAATCACAAGTTAACTGAACTTCATTTGTACATAGAGCCACTGCAATTGCCCAGGTCTTATAAGGTTTGTTAGGTTCATGATCCTAGTCATTGTGGAATATAAACATACTTAACAAATCAAATCAAATGATTCTTTTTTAATCAGCGTCCCTTTTTTGGTACGCAGATCCTAAGAGTCCTCTCATCACCAACCAGTAGACATCCTATGGCTGAGTCTTGCCGGTATCAACAATGAGAAAAAAACAACCAAATGAAAACAGCAACTAACTAAGGCTCTTGGCCCAGACAACATCCTAGTTTTGGGGGGATCGGAGCAACGCAAGAGGGAATGCCCAGACTGACATTTATCCATAGGGAACTGATTTTGTCATTAGTGACTCGGTATAGAAGTGACTCTAATACCGTAATAAAACTGGGTCTGACTCCAACTCAAAAGACACCTTGAGCAGGATTTCTCAAGCCTTATAAGGCTTATTAAGATCTTGATGCGGGGTATCAAGACACTTAACAGATATGACCAATCTGCCATTAACAACATGCAGTACTCTAACGAATAACATTGTGGTTATTCGAGTAACAAAAGTAGAAGGTATGAACAGACAACATAAAATGATATGTACCATACATTCCAAAACAAAAGAGCTAATCAGAGTACCACTTGTGCTTTTCACATCAGCAGTACCAATCCAAGGTAGTTCGGAGATGATTAAATGTTGTTCGCTCCCACACAATGCATTATATAGGTCGTGTCATCATGGACCAAAATAGCATTTGGAAAACAATTCAGAGACTGATATCCTGCACACTCAAACAATATGGTGCATAAATGACAGAAGAAAGTAATATTACCTACCATCCCGAACTCCTCTGCATCCCAGCTTGCGAGGATAATTGTTCTTCTAGGTTTCCATCCCATCTGAACTAAAAGAGCATATCGTCTAGCTATGTCGAGCAAGGTAGCAGTCCCACTGTTCGGATCAACAGCTCCATATGTCCATGCATCTCTGTGATTGCCAAGGATGACGTAGCGATCAGGTTCCTCTAAACCCCTTATGATAGCAACAATGTTGTGAATTGTCACTACTTTTTCCTCACCCTAAGAAAAGCAAAGACATTATTTATTACCAATAAGAGTAAGTGAATATCAAGAAGGCACAGTCAAATAGATATATTCGAAATGCAATTTTTTTACAACCTTGTCTATACTGTCTTGCTTTTAATAATTTGTTAAAGAAAGCATCACGAAAGAGAAAGTAAAATCCAAATTAGTATCATCCTCAAATGGAAAAAGGCCCTGGTGGCAATTGATTATAATCACTAATCTGAAGGCAGGTCAAGGACAGGGGGTCTTTTTCACTGGCAAATCTGTAAAGCACCCATTAATCGAAAATATACCAAGCTGTCATCTAAAATGACCTAACATAGTTGTTAAGGTAAAAGAAATGAGAGCCAAATACTTGTAATAAGTCAACGCTTATCATGGATTTTTTGAGAAGAGAAGAAGTGCACTAGATTCCAGCCCAAGAAAACCGCGAAGTGGTGTGAACATACATACTGGTTTTGCTGTCGTAATAATTGCTAACGTCATGCTTATGGGACCCCAACAAGTAAGCAAATTTTACCCTGCTTGTGCTCAACAAATTCAATGAGTTACAAAATTTCAAGTTCCCAGTTCATCAAACTTGAAAAAGCATAGCAGACTTCCAATTAGCAGCAACCACTGAGCTGCATAACTGTAAGTGGACAGATACTTCCGTAATTTGGACTTGGAATCTGAGTTTGAGTTATGTAACCTAGAACATGTCCAAAAACAGCAGCAACAACAACAACCATACACATTTTTCACACCAATACAACATGTCAAAACCTATGACACTAGGAAAACCACCACAGCATCCAACATAAAAGGAAACAGACGTCACCAACCTTGTAACTTAGGTTGACCATAGTTGGTCCGGGTCCAACCCGACCAACCTTAGAAAAACCCGAATCCCTCCACTTGACAGGCGCCATTGGACCCTCAAGCGACCGCAAAATGACGTCAGCATTCTCAAGCGATAATGGCATGGATGGAATTTTAGGAAACCTCTTCAAGACCTCACTACCGTCCAACCCCAGCCTCTCTCCGCCGTCAACCGCGGCCCACCCAGGGCTCAAAGGATCTCCAACACCTCTCATAACAGTCCCTCTCTCCACACCACCTTCACCTCCTCTTAAACTATCTCGTTCGGTGTACAATAGCACCGCCACGGCACCTTTAGATTCCGCCGTCTTAACCACCAGCCCTCTACTTAAGCCGCCGCCTTTCCTCGCTAAAACTACGCACCCACTAACGTTCACCCCCAACAACCCTAGAGCACGGTAGTCCTCTTCACCACCATAATTAACAAACACCATCTTAGCAACCACCGCGCCGGACGGAGAATATGCATGGTATGGCATAACCACCTCCGGTGTGAACTTGGAGAAATCAGCGGTGGTGCCGTTGGAGAAGTATGCTGTGAGGGAGGAGCGAAGAGGGTAAGACAGGAGAGGTGTGTACTCGAGTTGGCGAGTCTCAAGACCGAGGCTTTGGAAATGGGAATGAACGTAGTCGGCAGTATCGACGGAGAGAGGGGTTCCAGCCAGGTGGGGATGGATGGTGAGGCGGCGGAGGTAGGAGGAGATGGTGTCGTTAGAGGAGGAAGAGAGGAAGAGGTGGTGGTAGTCTCGTCGGGGAAGAAGATGGGGAGTGGGAGCGTTGCGGAAAGTGTAGAGGCCGAGAATGCAGAGGAGAGTAAGGAAGAGGCAAGTGCAGAATGGGGGCGGTGGAGACATTTTGAAGTAGAGAACTCACGACCCAATTCGAAAGCTTTTTCTAATCCCTATAGACTACCGAAGTGGTTGTGGTTGTGGTTGTGGTTGTGAGGGTGTGAGGTTGAAGGCAACAGAGAAAGTACAAAGTCCATAAATATTCAGTGTACGAGAAACTCCAGGAAGGACTTGTAAATGAAACAGTCGCTTTCACAGTTTAGGCTCTTTGTGGACGCCAAACAAAACGCACAAAGAAAAGAGGATTATACGACTGTGTGATGAGCTGCTGTATAATCAAATGCCTTTAATCTTTTTCTTTTTTGTTATAGGAAAGCAAACGAAACATATTATATAAGACGAGTATATGGGGAACAGATTCTTGATTTTTTTTAAGAGGATAACGTGCTCCTAATTAGTATAGTATTAATTAAGTTATGTTATATAGAAGTGCATGATGGAGAGAGTATATTTATACCTTTATTAGATACTATGAATGCCAAACTTGCGTGGCCACAAAGAACACATGAGGAAGTGGTCATGGCTTTTTCCTTGGATAACGACATCAAGCTTTTGTTCTTCTCTTTGTTGTCTGTAAAGGAGATTGAGAATCTATGTCTTGCTGCTCCCTTTCCACTTTCTTTCTTTCTCTCTCTCTTTTTTTTTAAATTTATCTTTCACAGTCATTCTACAGGTGATCAGCCACTCTGGCCTAATAAAGAAGTAAGTGGCAGACACTAGGAATGACTGAATTGAACCAAATAGCAAGTGAAAAAAATAAAAAAAAAGAAATAATTAGTGGTGAATGGCAATGCCCGTAAGTGATAAGTGGGGAAGGCACTGGCAAAAAGATCATCAGGGTGTGGTGTATGCCATCAAGTAATGCAGCGTTTTGTGTTGCAAAGCATTTGTCTTTTAGTGGATTTCTAGGACACTTAGATTGGTATGGTACTGGCACATCACGACTTATGCGACTTTTCTTCTTATTTCAAATCTTATTTTACACTGTTTTAAATAAAATTTTAAATTTATAAAATAATTCTTAAAGTCCCTCACAATTCACATTCCGCAGTCACATCCCCAAGCCTCAAATCAATACATTGCACAACTTTTGCATAAGATACGCCTTCAAATTTGGAACCTTCTTTCAATAACCTTGATTTTCACAAATAAATAAACGTTTTTTAATTATAACCACGTCAAGATAGATTATTTACTAATGTAGATAAGTACTACCTAATATTGGTTGAAATGATCGGTATCGACCTACATCTTAATCTTGTATAATAATATTAAATTTTGTTTTTTTTATCATTACTATTATTAACAGTTAATATGGTACGGAATTCATTTCCTTGGTTAGAACCTCCCTTGGTCTAATATGTTTTGATCTTATAAATAAAATTCAAAATAATATATAATGTGTCTCTATTTAATAATAATATTTCAAATTAACATAAAGTAAAAGTTATTTTTATTAAGATGTATTACGCATTAAGTTGTAGTGAAATTAAATGTAATTTATACATACATATATATATATAATGATATTTATTGTATATAAATTATATATATATATATATATATATATAATGTAAAAGTAAATT
>JANIJH010000005.1:61754713-61767131 GCA_024520975.1 Erythroxylum areolatum
AGAGTTCATAAGGAATCATGTGGACGTATTGAGGGAATATGTATAAGTAGTTGGGTTCCGAATACGGGATCCAACAGATGACATAGTCAGTCTAGTAAGAGTTGACACATAGCCCATACTCCGAACAAAGTGGGGTATAGGATGGTGAAGGGATGAATTGCACGGTAATTGACTATGGAAAGGTTCGTAAGTTAGATAATTAACTGTTGAAGAGTTTGAGTGTTAATCCACTTACCTTTCGGTAAATTGACATCATGAAACCCTTCATGATTTGCTTAGAATAAGAGTTAATTCAAGTAACTAAATTAACTGGGAGCCTAAGGGTCGCACGTATAAAGATTGGATGAAAAACAAAGTGTGCATGGCTGTCGATTAAGTAAGCCACGATCGTGGCTTATCATGACCGACTTAATGATAGGTGGTATATAAGTGACTTATGTACATATGAATTTTTAGCCATTAAATGCACTCAATAGAGAGACTAAGGGTTTAGAAGAGTTCTGGAAGTTGAGAGGAGTGATCTGTTAGGTTCCGTTCATGCATCTCATACATAATATATATCAAATATATACAGTGGAATTAAAACAAAACCTCAAAAATCAAATCTACTCATGCATATAGAAAAACAAAAACATGAAATGTAAGATGTTTACATACCTTTATGATGATCTCTTTTTTTCTTTAATCTTCTCCGTGTTGGGTTGTCGTAAATCATAACGATCGATGCAGACTGTCTCTAATGAAAGTCCACACAAAGATATAAGGATGAAACCTCACTAGGAGATGGCTAGAAATCTTTCTTTGTGCTTGTAAAGACAAGAACTCTTGAGACAGTTAGAGAGAAAAAATATGTGTGTAAGAAAAAGAACCTTTCCTTTTTTTTTTTTCTTGTGTCTCACACAAGATGCACGAAAATCATCTCAATTTTCTATACCATTTGGCCTTCCATAGCCCCATCACCATCGGAAAGTTATAGGAAGTTAATGGTCATGAATATCATGCATTAATGGAAGTTAATGACCATGAATGACATGAATTAGTGAAAGTTATAGGAAGTTAATGCCCATGAATAACATGCATGAACAGAATCCAACAACATTTGTTTCTAATCCATTCCATGCAATGTTTTCTATCACAATCACATCACGATACAATCCTAAAACACTCTCTTATATCTTGAATCACCATTAAAAGACCATTTTACTCATCCTTCATATCTCCTATATGTGTGACTCATTAGGTTCCTAGTTATGTTGGCCATTTAAATGAACACTTAATTCAAGTAAGTCAAGAGCAGTATTTAGTAACACATCATGTCCCCCAATTGATTGAAAAGTCAGTGGTTTAACTAGGAACCCTTCCATACACAATGTTTCCATATAATTCTTCCTTTCACCATCTATACCCCACTTGGTTCAGAGTATGGTCAAAGTGTCAACTCCCACTAGACTGACTACATGATATCTAGTCCAAGTGTTATTAGATCTTGTCCTGAGAATCTCATTACTCTATGTATCATTCAAGACTCTCTTCATGACATATATTTGCTCTGGCTAGAGACTCCCGAGTAATGACCCCAACAAGAGGCCATGGGTATCATATCCTTTTATCAGGATTATTGAATCCTTTATTGGTTACTTAATTACCTTTGAATACCTCAAGCTGTACCCAATCACCACCCTATGAGTAAACCTTAAAAGACATCGATGAATGGAGTCAAAGCACAGGATTAGATATTCGAGATATCCTTGAGCACCTCAATTTAACGGATACTTGTGCCTTCCCGATCCCCTACTGTCGATGCTTCTGATGAGGATCAGAAAACTTACAAGAAGCTACTGGATGATAGTGAGCTGGGTCGCTATATTATGCTGGCCTTCATATCACCAGAATTGCAAAAGCAACATGAGGCTATGGATGCTCATACCATAGTCTACCATCTAAAGGAACTGTTTGATGAGCAAGCTTGGTCTGAAAGGTTTGAGATTTCGAGGTTACTTTTTCGCTCTAAGATGGTTAAGGGATCGTCTCTAGTGTAATACACACTGAAGATAAATGGATGCATGGAGAGGTTAGCTAGTTTGGTTTTCATTAATGGATCATGAATTAAGTACAGAATTAATTTCGACTTGTTTAACTGATAGTTATTCACATTTTGTGGTTAACTATCGGATGAACAAAATATCCACCGTGATACCTGAGCTGATTAATCTACTTAAAACAGCTGAGCAAACTATTAAGAAGGACAGTAAGGCTTATTGGATAAAAAAAGCATAATAGATTTGGATAAACGGTATATTTCAAAAAATTTTTTCGAAATGAAAATACAGCGGAAGCATAATAACCTAATCAACATGTTTAACCCATATATGATACGGTATTAGAAACATAAATAGCATAGGAACAAGATCGAAATTATACCAACTCCTTTACGACAGCTTTATCTTCTTACTATTGTATCCTCTCTTTGCTATTGTATCCTCTCCTCTTTGTTATATCCTCAACCAATCCAATCTACCGTTCTCCTTGGACAACTTGGTTAACAAGATCCTTTGACGGGAGAGGAGAATAAATACTGAAGAGTATTTCTGTAGTTGAAAGAAGCCAAAAATGAGACTCTTCTCATTACCAATTTCAGCAAAGGAAGAAGGAGGAGCAACTTTTGCACCACTTCATTCTTTTAATCAAAATGAAAGAGAGAGCCATAAATGAAACATTCATACTTGTTTAATACGGATAGATGAAAAGACAAAAAAAATTGATACTCTTATTTTCAGTTGGAAGGTGAAAGAAGGGCGAGAGAGCAATAAGTGCACTTACTCCTTTAATTAAAAGAATGCTAAAAGGTTTATAAGTTTTTCTACATGCCAACATTAAATGACAACCATTAGACCCTTTAATGATAAGATCATTAAACCATTTAATGAGGACACCAATAAACCATTTAATGATGATGAAGCATGATAAAAGCCCATATCAAATTTAGCAATTCAATGCTAAGTGTGCAGATGCCCATTTAGCTATAAAATCAAAAACTACACCATTGTAGTTTGGGTTTTTGCCCTTTTTTTGTCTTTACAAATCTTGTTTTAATTTAATTAATCTAATTAATTAAACTAAAAAAAATCCAGCCTAATATTAAATGTTTACTTTGGACTTACAATTAACACTTAATTAGAGTAAGCCCATCATTTAATCATAGGCTTAAAACCCAATTTAATTAATTATAAATTAAATTGTTTCGGTATTATTATTCAGAATCTAATTCGGTCCTTTCTTCTTTCTTACTTCTGGTAACCACTATTTATATTTCTTACTTTGCTTGATAACCTTTCTAGAAACCAAGTGGGGAATCTAATTGGACTTATATAATTCAAGCTCCAATAAGCCCAGAATTAATTTAATCTCATTAGAATTAATTCTAACTTATTAACTAAATGTCATTTCATAAAGAACAATTAGTTGAACTCTTGAATTACTAAACATTTTGAGAACATATGTTGCGAACAATATTATAGCAATCCTCAAAATAAAGGGTAAAATTATCGTTTTGCCTTTAATTGTTTTTTCTATCTAGGTCTCTCGCTTTACTTTATATGGTGATTAACACACAAGATCTCATCTTAGTGCTAAGACTTGATGGGTAGATAATCCATCAGACTACTAGCACCAGTTTAATCACCAATCTCTGTAAAACATCTAGAAGTGATGATGTCACTATAAACTCTTTATTTGAGTGACTGTTCCCTAATACATATTTCAATTAATAATTCTAACATGTAGACACTGGATTGATACTCTGTAAAATCTATTCTAATCATATCAAGAATTATAATGAAACACATATGAGTTCACCACTCATAAAGATTGTTGTTGGACACCCCGCCCTTGTGAGTCACGAGCCCGACATCCTAAGTGACATCTGGACATATATCCCGCATTGGTGGCGTGCCCCTACCAGGACAACTTACTTTTACTATATCCGAATAGAAGTTGACTTAACAAATTTTGCACCAGCCTTGGGACAATTGGCAAAACTGTCATTAGGGATATCGGGTGAAGATTGTCTTAGGACGATTTCAAAGAAGGCTTAGAGACCTACAGCTTTGAGGAAGACTCTAATGTCAGATTCTATCTTCTGAAGGGGGTTGGAAATGGAATAGAAGATAGGAGAAGGCGAATGATAGAAGAAGAAAAAGACAGAAGAAGCGAAAAGGCAAAAGAAGCAAAACAAAGAAGAAGCAAAAGACAGAAGAAGCGAAAAGGTAGAAGAAGCGAAACACAGAAGAAGCAAAAGATAGAAGAAGCAAAAAGGCAGAAGAAGCAAAACACAAAAGAAGCAAAAGACAGAACAAGCGAAAAGGCAGAAGAAGCGAAACACAGAAGAAGCGAAAGACAGAAGAAGTGAAAAGGTAGAAGAAGCAAAACACAGAAGAAGCAAAAAGACAAAAAAAGCGAAACACAGAAGAAGCGGAAAGCTAGAAGAAGCAAAAGACAGAAGAAGCAAAAGATAGAAGAAGCGAAAAGACAGAAGAAGCAAAACACAGAATAACAAAAAGACAGAGGAAGCAAAAAGGCAGAAGAAGCAAAACACAGAAGAAGCAAAAGACAGAAGAAGCAAAAGACGAAAGAAGCGAAAAGGCAGAAGAAGCAAAACGCAGAATAAGCAAAAGACAGAAGAAGCAAAAGACAAAAGAAGCGAAAAGGCAGAAAAAGTAAAACATAGAAGAAGCAAAAGACAGAAGAAGCAAAAAGACAGAAGAAGCAAAAGTACAGCAGAAGCAAAAAGTAGAAGAAACGGAAAGACAGACGATACAAAACACAGAAAAAGATGACGTCATCATAAAGAAAACACAGAAGGAGATGACATCATCACAGAAGAAGCAAAAAGGCAGAAGGAGCAAAACTCAGACGATACAAAACACAGAAGAAGATAAAATCATCACAAAGAAAACACAGAAGGAGATGATGTCATCATAGAAGAAGCAAAAAGGCAGAAGATACAACTCCTCCTTTGCACATCTTCCCTTATAAGGACCCTGACTTTCAGCTCAGACGTCTAAAATTTCGAGCTAAATACTGTTGGAAAGATAACAGAAAGACTTACAACTTACCAGAAGACACATTTGCCTAAATTAGTCTAGATTAACCCAGATTTTCCTTGAAGTTAGAAAATGAAAATTTCCTTTATGCACTTGAAAAATTTCAACATACTAACTTTAGATAGTCATGAGTAAATATGCAAACATATTCCATTTGCATCAAAATATAAAATTTTAAAAAAGCTTTAGTGGGTATTTCAAGCCGCAAATACATTAATATGTCAAAATTCCAAAATACAAAAGATACATGATTTGCTCAAAATACAACTAAAGCCTTGCTTTACAAACTTGATTCAAATACAAAATAATCAAAACTAGGAGTGCTGCCTTGCCCTTCTGACCTACTCAATATCCTACTCATCACTTGAATGTGTGGGAGGAGATTCGGGGGTGAACTTAAAGCTTGTAGGTAATAATCTTATAATCGGTAACAAGCAAAAACCATTGAAATAATCATCTTCATTTCAAAAACTCACATTAATGCATAACATGGATGCATCATTACTGTCAACATATCATTAACACACAAAACACATCAAATTGGCTTGGATGGATCCAAAATAGAACGTACTGCATATTTTTGCGTAACGGTCTTGTGTAGCCGTGAACTAATGGGAGTCCCTGAAGGAGCTCCATGTCACTAGCGGGTAGGCGGGAGAAGTCTTTAGATAAGTGCAGTTGACATAGTTAGGGGATCACCACGAACCTACATAACATGTAATTTCATAACTTGTAAACTTGTTGCCCAAAATGACACTAGATCAGAAACTTGATTTTTCATGATATGATATCTTTTCAAAATCATTTCATTTTTCATTTACAAAATTTATGCACAAAATATGCAGCACTTTCTCAAAGCATTTAAAGAACAATTAAATGCACATTTGGAAGTAGTTGAAAACATTCATTTCACTTCTTTTGAAAGAAAACATTTATGGCTTATTAGTCAATTATAAAAATGTAACCCACCTTGAATTTCTTGTTGGTAAGTTGCTCAAATGTGCCTCTCCTCTTGCTCCTCTTGTCCTTCTTAATTCCCTTTTTAACATAAATAAAATCTCCAAATTAATAAAAATTCCCAGATGTAGACCCAAAGAAACTAATGTATAAATTGATCCCAGAACTCTTAAACCTATGCATTTTCTAAGCTCTTAAAACCAAAACCCCTTCCAAAAATCTGAAGCCTTAAAATTCCCTTGCCTCAAATTTTCTCCAAATGAAGAAATGCTTGGTTTAAAAGAAGGCTTTTATCTTCCTCTATTTTTTCCCCTTCTTGATCACTCTCAAAATCCCTTTTGAAGGTTGAGACAAATCAAAACCTAGCTCAAACTTCTCTTCTCTCTCTAAACCCACGTCACTCTCTCTACCTTCTTTCTTATTTTTACGCTTTCTCTATTCTGTTCTTCCTCACCAACATTTTTGGCTTTTAAAATGCAAGCCAATAAATTCCTCTTCCCATTTTTCCCCTCCTTCAAAGCCTTAAAGCCTTCCCATTTAAGTAATCTCTCCAAAATACCCTCATGCAACTTATCACTTTAACTTTTAATCCAATTTACCTATGTGACATATTCTCATTAACATTAACATGCTAATTAATTCCAACGTACACTAATCTAGCAAGATCCCAAACTTAATCTAATCATGCTCATTTATCAAGAAAAAAAATTTGGGGGCCAACAATTGTGGTTCGTAATAGAAGAATGCTAAGGTGTATGTTCTAATATTAAAGTAATGAGCTACTTTATTCTTTAAAAACATACGTGATTCGAGACTCATTTAGTAGTGCCATTATCAATAGTCAATTACTATCATGATATGAAACTCATCATTCCCTTGAAGTAAACTCCTTTACTTATATGAAGATAAATCCCAACAGTACAGTCTAAACTATAATCGAGCGACCAACTTAATTATTTAACAGTGAATCAACTAATTTAGATTATAATAATATACATGTTTCCCATACATTTCCATATATATATATATTACTAACAAAAGAATCTTGGTACCTTATCACTAGTTATATAATGCTCATACAAATAAAACCAAACTCTTTTATTTTATTAATAATAAATATTTCATTACAAAAGTAACGGGAAGAAGATCAAGTTATATGTAAATATACTTGCTTTCTAGGGCACTATATTTACATTACTCTAATAAGGCTATGATGCTGGTGGACTCTGCTTCTGGTTCTCGTAAGAGGAACCAAAAGAAGAAGAAGAAGTCCAAGAAGTCAGTAGGAGGTGTAGCTAAGAAGAAGATAAAGGAAAATTCACCAAAAGGAATATGCTTTCATTGTAATAAGCAAGGGCATTGGAAGAGGAACTGTAAAGCCTATTTGGAGTTGCTGAAGTAGAATAAGGCATTAGATGGTCCACCATCTACTTCAGGTATGTTATTTATCATTGAGGTTAATACTATTTTTGATCATAACATTTGGGTATTAGATACCGGATTTGGCTCACACATATGTGTTGATATGTAGGATCTGAGGGATAGTAGACCACTTAAGAAGGGAGAGATGGACCTATGTGTGGAAAATGGAGCAAGAGTTACAACATTAGCCGTAGGAACCAAAAATTTGTATCTTCCTAGTAGGCTAGAGTTAATTTTGGATAATTGATATTATATATTTGTTGTGACAAAGAACATTGTATCTATTTCATGTCTACATCAAACAGGATTTCATTTAACTTTTTCAAGTAATGGTTGTTCAATTAAGTTGAATGAAATGTTGTATGGTATTGCTACATTGTGTAATGGTATTTACATTTTAGTATGGGCAATCCAATTTTAAACATCAATGACAATAAAAGACAAAAATGGGATAACTTAAAATCATCTTACTTATTGCATTATTGACTTAGCCATCTAGGTGAGAGATGCATGACTAAGCTACACAGAAGTGGTAGCTTAAGGTCATTTGATTATGAATCATATGACACATGTGAATCTTGGTCGTTAGGCAAGATGACTAAATTACCTTTGAAAGGAAAGGGTGAACGTGCGAATGGGTTATTAAACCTAATACATTCTGATGTATGTGTTCTAATGTCCATTCATGGAAGAGGTGGTTTTATGTACTTCATTACTTTTATCAATGATTATTCATGATATAGGTATGTGTATCTAATGAGATACAAGTCTGAAGCATTTGAAATGTTCAAACAATTTAGACATGAAGTAGAGAAATAGCTCGGTAAAAATATCAAGACACTTCATTTAGATCGAGGTGGTGAATACTTAAACGAGGAGTTTCTAAGTTGTCTCAGGGATAACAAAATTGTATGCCAATGGACTCCACCTTACACACCGCAACACAATGGTGTGGCTAAAAGGAGAAACTGAACCATGTTGGATATGGTAAGGTCAATGATGGGCTTAGGAGATCTACAAAAATCCTTTTTTGCACTTAAGACTGTTGTTTATATGATAAACAGGGTCCCTTTAAAAGCAATTGATGTTACTCCATCTGAGATATGGACTAACAATAAACCCTATCTTTCTCATATGAAAGTTTGGGGTTGTCAAGCATACGTAAAGAGGATTCAATCAGACAAACTTGAAGCGAAATATGATAAATGTCTATTTGCAGGATATTCCAAGGAAATAATTGGATATAAATTCTATAATCCTTTATAGCAAAACGTGTTTGTCTTAAAGCATACTGTCTTTTTAGAGAAAGAGTTTCTTCTAAGAGAAGATAGTGGGAGCAAAGTTAAACTTAATGAAGCTCATGATGCTCAAATAGATAAAAATCGACCACCTAAACCCAAGATTATTGTTCATAGATATGAGACAATAGTTGAACCTTCTGACACACAAAATGTTCATAGGCCAAGTAGGATACGTAATGCTTTAGAGAGATATGGATTTCTAGTAAGTGAACAAAATTACGTATTGATCATAAAGGATGATAAGCCTACAACCTATGAAGAGGCTCTGAAGAGTTCAGAATTTGAAAAATGGCTTCAAGCTATGAAGTCCAAAATCCATTCCATGTTTAAAAACCAAGTTTAGACATTGGTTGACCAACCCAAAGGGCTAAAACCCATAGGGTGCAAGTGGATTTTTAAGAAGAAAATTGACATAGATGGTAATGTGACTACTTATAGAGCGAGGATAGTTGCTAAAGGTTACTCTCAAGGACGAGGCATTGACTACGATGAGACTTTTAGTGCTGTAGCCATGCTTAAATCCATTAGAATACTCCTAGCCATTATTTCTCATTATGATTATGATATATATCAAATGGATGTGAAGACGACTTTCCTGAATGAAAACCTAGCTGAGGATGTGTATATGCTACAACTTGAGGGCTTTATATCCAAAGATGGCAAATAGGTATGCAAGCTTCCAAAATCCATTTATGGATTGAAGCAAGCATCTAGGAGTTGGAACATCTAATCTGATGCGACAATCAAAGAGTTTGGTTTCTCACAAAATTCGGATGAACCTTATGTGTACGAGAAGGTTAGCGGGAGTGCTATCATATTCCTTGTGTTATATATAGATGACATATTAGTAATAGGAAATGATGTTTCAAGTTTACAATCTGTCAAAATTTGGTTGTCCCAGAATTTCTCCATGAAAGATCTTGGAGAAGCAACTTATATATTGGGAATAAAGATCTATAGAGATAGATCAAGAAAGTTGCTAGGTCTTTCATAGTCTACATATATAGATAAAGGACTAAAGAGGTTTAGCATGGAGCAGTCCAAGAGAGGGTTTCTTCCCATGACACTTGGGATAAAACTCTCGAAATGTATGTATCCCAAGAAGTATGATGAGAGGATTTGTATTAGTTTGATTCCATATACTTCGGATATAGGATTAATCATGTATGCTATATTATGTACAAGACCTGATATATCATGTGCTCTAAGTGTTATGAGTAGATATCAATTGGATCCTAGTGGGTGTCACTAGATGGCTTTCAACAATATCCTAAAATACTTAAGAAGGACTAAAGATGTATTCTTGGTATATGGAGATGGAGATCTCGTAGTGAGTGGGCATACAGATGCTAGTTTTCAATCTGACCAGGATGACTCCAAATCCCAGTCAGGTTGTGTTTTCGTGATAAATGGTAGAGAATTCAGTTGGAAGAGTCCCAAACAAGAGATAACTGTAGATTCAATGACTGAGTCAACATTGCGGCTGCAGAAGCGACAAAAGAAGCTGTATGCATTAAGAAGTTCATAATGGAACTTGGAGTGGTTTCGAGCATTGTAGACCCATTACTGTTGTATTGTGACAAAAATAGCTATTGTTCAAGCTAAGGAACCAAGGTCTCATAAGAGGTTTAAGCACATACTCAGGAGATATCACCTGATCAGGGAGATCATTGATAGAGGTGATATAAAGATAGAGAGAGTGCCACAGATCAGAACATCGCTGATCCTTTGACTAAGCCACTTATTTGATTCTAGTGTACTCATGTAACATCCCACTTTCACCGAGCATGTACCCATACATCCCGAGGAAATTCGAGCACATGCCCTAGGAAAGCAATATGTGAGGACAATCACATCAACCCATTATAAAATTATTGTCTCAAGCAACAACACATCTCAAGCAGACCAGTAATTATTTTAGCCCATTTCAAATGTAAACACATCATAATTACATCAATAATTAATTTAAAACCATTTCATCAACAAAACATATCCAGTCATGAATGTCATTACATTACAGAATTTATAAGTACATTTTATAGTAGCTACGAGAAACAATTCAAATACTAAAATCATTGAAGACATATGTAGGTGCAAACTGCTTCCGACCACTAGCTAGTGTCCCAACGTAGTGGCTACTTCAACTAGATTAGCTAGGTCATTTATGAACCTGAAAGACAACGACGCATTTTTGGTGAGTTTTGCGAACTTAGTGACCAAACTATCATCGATGTGCTCACTCATATCAATTACAGGAAAATTCATAATTCAGATTCAATTTACAGATAAGTCATATCATATAATGAACAAATACCATTGTATCCAAAATTAATTCATTTCAGTGAATCATATTATGTATATAATTTCATATTTTCACATTTTCATAATCAGAATAGTTCAATTATTTCATTTCAAACATTCATATAACACATATCAATTTACATATGCACATGTGACTCACTTTCTTTGTTACTTTGTTGTGACCAAGCACCTTTTTAACTATCCTGTATCTATTGGGGATAACAGTCTCGTTAATAACTATCCTGTATCTATTGGGGATAACAGTCTCGTTAATAACTATCCTATATCTATTATGGACACCGGGATCATTGATAACTGTCCTATATCCATTATAGATATCGAGCTCCTTTTATATAGTGAGCCTAAGGCTCTTACCATATTATGAGCTTTAAGCTCTTTTTCACTAGCTACTCCAGTTACTACTACTTTTATCTTATCATGCATATCATGTATGAAATGCATCAAATATCATATATTCAATTGGTCACATTTATTTTACATATTCGCTTTCACATTTCCATCGGACCTAAGTCTGGCATTCAACAATTATATTGAGTATACTTATTTCTATCAGATTCACATACAATGAACACTTCTAATATGGTTCTCATATAGCAAATGCCTCAGACTATCAAAGTCCAAAATTAATATGTTCACATAATAATAATTCATTAATTGTCATTTAAGAAAAGATAGATAATCTTAGTGAAAACATTTAGGTTACTCACTACATATATAACTCAACCAGAAACACACATATAATTGAGTTTACACATCTAGGTTGACTCATAGTATGCTCCAAATTTAGCCATCGCCTTCATGATCTGGAAACATCTGGACTGCAATGTTTAATCTTGTGTATCTATGTTTAAGCAATATACACATATTGTACACACATTACTAATTTTATCAATCACATAAGCATTCAATTGTACACATATGTATTTGTGCTATGTATAATACATGCTCAATTTGACTATTCCAGGTATGTTTCCTTTATTCACATCTCATGATTATTGATACTTCATAATTCATATCTTATGAAAATTGATTATCCTTAGTTTATCAATCATCTATTCATTAATCATACATTTAGCAATCCTTTCCTAGCATTATACAACCACATAATTTCCCGATTCTCATTCATTTTTAATACCTAATTCATATTATTCTTATCAAGTCAATCCATTCTTCAATTCTAATGTCAATCGACATCCTAAACTCATCAATCACTTAACAACTTACTTAAGCAACCATCTGTAGGAAAATCCCGGGAGGTACATCACATGTACCGGCAGCGGAAAACAAAAATTTTTTGTTCCCGGGACTTTCCCG
>JANIJH010000005.1:61806876-61827805 GCA_024520975.1 Erythroxylum areolatum
ATCATGACTCTAATTTTCTCGTGCCATTGGCCAGTCAATTTCGGAACCGAAAATCCAATTTATCAGCCATTTAGTCATTTTTTTCGGGTCCGAACCTATTACTCCAAAAATTTCTGAAAAATTTCTAAAAATCCTTTTAATTATAAAACACAAAAATTCCACCCGAATCTAATGATTCAATCCCCTATATCACAATTTCCACTCCAATAAAACTTTCAAACATAGATAACGCATTTATCACAGAAATTTCATTTATACACTCATATGTTGGGAAATATCATGAATGCATGTACACTCATATGCCTGTGCAATAATTACCAATTATCTAAATATATAGAGGCTATGTAAAGCATGAACATGCCAAATTATGCACTCACATTCCTAACCCGTACCCAAATTTTCAATTTACCCTTCCCATCGGTGACGGGATGTTACAAGCCTAGTTGAAGAGAAAAAGAAGAATTTGGAGGGAAGACAAAATTTTGGGTTTTATATATAGCTGTGGGACCTACTTTCATTTAAAAATAAGAATGTCACATCAGCAAAAAATGAGTCCTATTAATAAACAAATTTTAAAAAAAAAGCCACGTCGTGACATTTAACTGATAGAGAGTAACCTCAGTTAGATTTTTTATCCTCATAGGGTTTGTTTTGAACATTTTGTAAACCCGAAATGTTAGGGTTCAACTTAGATTATAATGTAAATGATAGGATTTCAAAGGCACTTTTAGCTTTTATGTGTGTGTGTGTGTGTGTGTGTGTGTGTGTGTATGAATAAACGTCTTACTTAACATAAACTAATCAAACAATTGAATATTAATTTAAAGAGAATATGAGAAAGAGAACACAAACATATTTATAGTGGTTTAGCAAACAAACTTGCCTATATCCACTCTTAAGACTCTTTCTGGCATTTTACTATAATTTTTATTTCAAGGCAAAAAAAAACTTTATACAATCTTTCTCTATAAGAAGGAAACCTTCTTATAATCTTCTTCTAAACTGAAGAGAAATCTTAATCCCATTAGAACACTCCCAAGTACAATATCCAACACTCGAGAAAAGGATTACAATTCAAAATATATCACTTATTCGCTTGATAACTCCAAAGAAGCTCATTTATACAACTATGATTCATGATGCTCAAATGATTGAAAAATACTTTTAAAAAATGCATAAAGTACATTCAAACGCTTCTTGATACCAAAAAAAAAACCAGAAAACACCTATTTATAGAGTTTTGGGACTCTATTAGTTGTTGGAGTCAAGAATTAGTTGTTACAATAGCCATATGCAGTATATTAGTCAACCAGTATAAATTAAAGTCATTAGATTCACTAGTTATTGGAATAATGGTCGACCAATAGACATATTGGTTGACTAATACAGCATATAAATGAATGACCTTGTGCAATTCACTAATTTTGGATGTTCTTAGCATAAATGAATGACCAATATGACACATAGATTATGGATGTTCCTATCATATTTTTAGCAGACATTGTAGGTGACCGAGATATGTAATTCACTAATCAATTTTGGATGCCTCTCTTCTATAAAATAGGGTGTGATCATAAACTTTCTACTACAAATCACTCATAAATGAATTAACAAACGGAGTAGATCATTGGCTTATTGGAGGAATATTTATAGTATTATTTAAGTGAGAGTTAAAAAAATCAATTAAGTTTACTTGATATGGCATAATTTTGTTATAACTTACATACACCCTTGATTACAAGGAAGAGTCCCTTCAAACTTATTTTAGGATAATAACCCCTTACTCTTCTTGAAATTGCCTAACTTATGTCAATAGGATAATGCCTGGTTGTTATCAATTTGTAAGGGGGAAATAGGAGTTGTAATGAAGCAAGTGGTACTCTTTGAAAAGCTTTTATAGGATTGAAGAATGCTTTTTGACTTCTACGTTAAAGAAAAGATAATGTTTAAACTTATTCCTTAAATTTGAAAGAAGTTTAGTAGCAAACAGATGCATTATGACTTAGGGGGCACTTGGTTTACAGAGGGGAATGAGAATGAGAATAGGAATGAATATAATAAGGAATGAGATTGAAGTATAGCTAACAATAAATCCCATTTCTCTAGTAATCCAGATAAATTTGCTGAAAATAGGAGAATGAAAGTGTTATCTCTGATGATTCCAAACATGAGTTTTCATTCCATACCTATACCTTTTTTTTCCATTACCCCCAAACAAGCACCCCCTTAATGTCAAAATATGATAGGTGATTTAAGATCCTCAAAGAAGTTAGAAACATAGCATGTTAACTTAAGTTACCTGAATGGTTAAAGGTACATCCACCTTTCCATGTTAGTTTCCTCAAGCCTTATTATAAGGATATTGAATATGAGTCAAGTTAATAGGGGTCTACTAGTTGTAAGAAAACAATTTGATGATCAAATTAAGAAGATTTTGGATCATTGAACAACTAAACAATATAAAAATAAATTTAAAACAAAGTTCTTAATTTTGTGAAAGAATAAATCAATTTTGAAAGCTATTTAAGAGAAAGACATGACCTTGTGTAAATTTTAAGGCCAAGTAAGCACCTACTTTAATTTGTTCTAAAGAGAGCTTCAACTTCAACTTCATCTGGTGAGGCTGATTTGTTAGCCCCTTATTATTACAGAGTTGATTTTGCTAATCATTGGTGAACCTAACATCTAGCACGATTTAGCATACTATAGGAACCAAGGTGACTTAACCAAGTGGAATCAAGTATGGTTTGAGCTTCAGTTGGCTTTAATATACCATGGAACTTTAATAAGCTTGGCTAAGTGAGTTAGACTTGCCTTAGACATGTTAGTTAGAATAAGGACAAAATGTTGCTCAAATGATGAACCATGGACACACATATTAGACCATATGCTTGCATTAGTTATATCATATATGGATTAGCTTGAAACTTAGCTACTTTTACCTTTGGATGGAGATAATAGTGATGGTACAAAATTAATGTGTCTTATCTATATTTCTTATCTATTTCGTATACTTAGGAGTGGATAAGTGGTAAGTTAAGTATATCACCCACTAAAATGATAACTAAAGTTATGATGTTAACCACCAAGTTAGAGATTTAGTAGCCTTAAAGTTTATATTTTTTGTATTCTTGTCTAACAAATCTCCAAATACTTATAAATAATTCATTTGAACAAAGACTTACATTTATTGGGATAGCTTTGGGCCTTTTGTAACTATTTTGAAAAATATAAAAATTAGCATTTCTGTCATAACCTTTATGCATAGGGATCCCCTATCCTTTACCTGTCTGCCATTTGTATCAAGACTAATAAAACAATGCATTAGTTTGGAATCAAAGTTCAAGTGTCATAATAAATGTAGGAGGTTTGATGTTCTGTCAAAAGCCTGTCCCATGGTGGCTACCCTGTATCTAGAGTGTGGGTAGTATGTTTGACAAGTTGCAACTTATTTATGTCGTCTCTACTGTCAATTCTTATCTCTGTTAAGTAATGTACTGGATATGTCTAGATACTAGGTCTTCATTTTGTGACTGTTAGATTTTGACAGTTCATCTTGTAGATGATTTTCTGTGGCCAGTCAATATAATCTAGGTTCATAAAATCGACACATTTGGATTCCAGCTGTTGTTTTTGTTGTCTGATGATAGGAGTTTTGTTATTTGTGGAATTATCCATTGTATAGCATCAGACTGTCTTTAGATTAAATCCAAAGTACACTTCCCATCCAAAATGGGAACTCGACTAGAGTTAACCAAATGATAAATTTGGCAAACAATAATATAAGATATTTATTTTTGTAAGCTGGGCTTAACAATAGATATATATGCATGTATTATATTGTGTATGCTTCATCAGATGTGATCGAAGATATATTCACTATATAATACAAGCATGTAAGGACATTTGAAAAAGAGTATTGATACAAATAATCAATAATTTGAAGATTATCATTAAGAAGCATATGTATAATTTGCTCTTAAACACATATAATGATAATCAATATTTATTCCAATGCCTTGATAATTATTACTTGGAAATTAAACCAAGTTATGAAATAATTAATCAGTTTAATAAACATATAATTATCATTTTAATTGAACAAGATGCATATATAGTTAGTTCTAAAACTAATTCTACAAAAATTTGTAATATATATGTGTGTGTGTGTGTGTGTGTGTGATTTTTAATCTCATATTTATCATTAATTAAGCAAATCATTTATTTGAATTTGATTGTTATTTGACCAATTAAATGACTCTAAGTAAAATCTCATTTTTTGTAAAAATAATATTTTTATATATTTGTGAGTTTAAGAAGATAATCATTAATCCTTTTAATTGATGATTATCTATTATTTTAAAATATTGTCATTAACATTTATCATTTTAAAGATCACACCTCGTGCTTTTAGCAAGATTTGAGCCTAAAACAGAAATTGTAGGGTTGATAAAGATGCAAATGGAAAGCCTACTGAGGAGGAAGTCAAAGTGGTAAAGTCCTTTTACTTAAACTAAAATTTTTGTACAGATTATAAACCAAGCTATCTCATAAATTATTTAGTTGATGGTTTCATTGTGCAGATTATCACCCTAAGTGCTTCTGCAAACATATCCAGAAGAAGAGTTAGATCTAAAAGAACATGGATACATCATGGTAAAAAAGGCTTAAATTATTTAACAAGGGACTTATAGAAAATTCCACATTAAAAAAAAAAGTTGAAGTTAAAACTGAAAGTTTGGAAAACATTATTATTTTCTAAATATCGCCAAACCTTAAATTCTAATTTAATTTTTTTTCCTTAAACACTTAAATCTTACAACACGTCCGTAAAAGAATATGCTTAAATCAAACATATATCACGAAGGTTCCATCTTTGAATCATAGGAATAAATCACCTATTTAGATTACTTTATGGTTAGTATTTTTTATAAGCACTAATTATTAAAGAACAGATAACTTGTTTCTGTTACTTTGTTCCTATCTTATTTTATGAGTATTCATGCATCTAATCTATTAGTAGTCATTCATCTAATAAATAAGATACATAACAAACAAACTAATGAATATTTATAAAACAAAGTATGAATCACCGTTTGTATGATAAATAAGACCTACAAAATGAATGCTCTGGTTTTACATAGCAATGGTACAGGTGATACGAACTCTTTTAATCACCATAGTAATTAGTAATTACAAATGCACGACCCCTCCGGGGCAAATTCTTTTTCAACTTTTTAGTTTCAAGTCTTGATGGCAGATAGTTGGCTGTATGGGACACCTCCAGCAGAAAGCTACCATTATTCAATCCCAAGTGGCCTGAACTAAGCCGGAGGATCCTCTGTGTCAGTATCGATTGAACGGAACTGTGAAGAAAAAGAAAGAATGGAAGATGGGTGTGGGAGTAAATCAAGTCCTTTACTCCAATCATCATCAACAGGATCATCTTCGGCTCTGAAAACACTTGGGAATATCATCGTGTCCATAGTTGGTACAGGTGTTTTGGGCCTCCCGTTCGCTTTCAAAATAGCTGGTTGGTTTGCTGGTCTGCTCGGTGTTGTTATAGCTGGAATCGCCACCTACTACTGCATGCTTCTTCTGGTAAGTCGGTTTGCTTCACCTTTAATTCTCTTAGGGTAGTGGGGTGTTTTTTCAATATGCCATCTGGATCATTTTGCAGATTCAGTGTTATGTAAAAGAACATGTCAATTTGTGGCATTTTTTTGGTTAAGGGCATGACTTCTCAACGAACAATCCACTTATCGAAACACAAATTCTTTCTAGTCCTTCCAGTTGGATCTTCCCATCTTTTCATATTTGCGCGAAATATTTGATCTTGGATACGTTTTGAGGTCTAGTTTTAGTGCTTGTTCTGCGTGGTAGTATTTCTGTGTAGGTTCTATATTATGTATTGACAGTTTTCCGGTTTGTATTTTCTGGGTCTACAGGTTCAGTGCAGAGACAAGTTTGCATCCAAAGAATTGACTAACCAGGAAACGAAAACATACGGAGACTTAGGTTATGAATCCCTAGGTAACACAGGCCGTTATTTAACAGAAAGCCTCATATTCCTGTCCCAGTGCGGAGGATCAGTTGCATATTTGGTCTTTATTGGCCAAAACCTCTCATCCATATTTAAAGGCCAAGGCCTCGGTTTCTCATCTTTTATATTCTTGTTAGTTCCTATTGAGATTGCCCTATCTTGGATTAGTAGTTTATCCGCGTTGGCACCTTTTAGCATTTTCGCTGATGTATGCAACTTGTTAGCAATGGGAATAGTGATTAAGGAGGATGTAGAGAATATACTGAGAGGAGAATTTAAGTTGAATGATAGAAAGGCATTCACTTCTAATATTGGGGGATTGCCATTTGCTGGAGGGATGGCAGTGTTCTGTTTTGAAGGATTTGGAATGACTTTGGCTTTAGAATCATCGATGAAAGAGAGGGGAAGATTCCCTAATTTACTGGGAAAGGCATTCAGTGGGATAACTTTTGTCTATGTGCTGTTTGGTTTTTCTGGTTATATGGCTTATGGTGATGAAACTAGAGAGATCATAACTCTCAATCTACCCCATAACTGGTCCACCACTGCTGTTCAGGTGATGCCTTATGCTTAAATATGTGTAGAACTTTAGATTGTACTTCCCTTTATGCTTAGAACTTTACTTGGTAATAAATATTTTTCTAATCTTGTAATTATTGAAAGTGTTTTCTTGCCTAGACTGAAGTAAGAAAGTAGATTTACCTTCTGAACTTGGAAAAGTTCTCTGGCCCATTTGCCTGCCTGTGGTACACAGATGCCTTGCTTACCTGTCTGCTCTGTCGTTTTATCGTTAATGCAACTCAACATAACCTTCCCAAAATGGAGTTGATTGTCTTTACTTGTAACTCCTACCCACGAAAGAGAAGAGAATGTTGATTCTTGATCGGTGATCCATTTTCGTAGCCTGTGTCAGTTTGGACAGCTCATATACCTTCTAGAGATTCCCTACATCCATAATTATCCTGTTAAGTCAGCAAAATCTGTAAAACTAAAATCAGGCATGATTATTTCACAATGGTATTCTATGCAAGTTATCTTTGCTCATTTAAAGCTATAAAAGAAAGTAAAAACAATATCAAGTTTTCATGGACTTTACGTGGTACTGTAATCCTCTAAATCTTTTGATGTGAAACTATAATTTGCAAAAACAATATAACTAGGTGGTGATACTGAGTTTTGGTTTCCTTGATAAACAGGCTGGGTTATGCTTGGGACTACTTTTCACATTTCCCATTATGGTACATCCAATTCACGAGATTGCGGAAGGGAAGCTAAGAAGCAGAGAATGGTTTAAAAAGCATTTCAGTAGTGGTGGTGGTAATTTAACACGAATGGGAAAATGTGGAATATATGCATGTCGTTCAATTTTAATCGTGGCTTTGGCAGTCTTGGCATCATTCATTCCCGGCTTTGCCATGTTTGCCTCTCTGGTGGGAAGTACTGTATGTGCACTCATCTCATTCGTTTTACCTGCGATGTTTCACCTGAGATTATTAGGTCCATCTTTACACCTCTGGCAGAGGGCTTTAGATTATTTCATATTGATATGCGGTTTGCTTTTTGCTGCATATGGTTCTTACACGAGCACTGTTGGTATTTAATTTAACGACTTCAATCTTTGATATGTTTGTCTTGCTACATACGTCGCCAATCAGAAAATCTGTAGCTTCATGGAAGATGTAATTAACAGGTACTCATGTTTATGTGCCTCAGAAGATTTATCAGGGTCAACATACCCATTGTATCTTATAGTTGCTGGTTTATTCAACTAAAGTTATATCAGCTCTTTATGCGATTTAGTCTGGAATTATTCCATAAATTACTCCTGTTATCCCATAGCATTTACTTCTGGAGAAATGATTTGGTTCTCTTTACGGCACATTGCTTGTTTCTTCTTAATTTTTTCGCTTGTCATTTGGAAGACACGGAATTATTACAGGACTGGTTGGAAGAAATTGCAGGACCAATCGAATTAAATCTTTGTGACCTTGTTCAGAGTTGAACAATGAACTCAAGATCCTTAGTTAAGAACTCCAAAAACTTAAGCAAGGATCCCCGACTCTTTTACTAAAATTTGCCAAAGTCCAATAGTTGAATTTCAACAATTCAACTCAATTTTCTTATTCACATGATTTTAAGTAAACTCACGTGATTAATTTAGCCAATACAAATAGACAAGATAAAAGAAAAATTATAGCTGGTAATTTACACAGTAGTAACAAGATGCTCAAATTTTTAATTTTTTTAATTATAGCCTTAAATTTAAAAAATGACAATAAAATATTAAAAATTTCAATTTGTTTCAATTAGTCTGACTTTATCTCTCATTCTCCATCAGCCATCAACACTTTAATTTCTGTTTATTCTTCTAACGGCCTAAATTACTATCATATTAAAGCGTACTGTACAAGTAAGTTATTCGTTTTTAGTTCGTTCTTCTGATGTCCTTAGTGTGAAGACGTCAGAGTTGTGTAATCTAAAACCCGAAAAGAGAGAACGTTGAAAGAATAAACTGAAAACAAAGGAAAAAACTGAAATCAAAACGTAAGGTTGTTGAAACTGCGTAATCTAATTTAGATCATTTTTAAATGACCTCGTTTTAATTATATGATTAAAAGACATCATTTTATTAATCTTCATTTGTTGTGCTAATTTTAGCTAACGTATATTAATAGTTAAGGTTTATAAAACACATAGCAAATCACGTCAGCAACTTAACAGAGACACTAACGTTAGACTAAAATTTAAAAAATTTAAAAATTTGAGCATTTTATTGTTATTTTTTAATATTCAGGTTTAAATTGAAAATTTGAATATTTTATTACTTCTTTTTAAAGTTTAGACTATAATTGAAAATTTGACTAAAATTTAGGTTTTTTTATAATTAACCCCTATTGTGATATAACTTTTAATAAATAGTTCTTCATTAATATATAAAATAGCTTAGCATATATGTAATTACACTTCAGATTATGCATTTATTTATAAAAGGGTTATACAACATACATACCAGGGCGGGTTGTGTTGGTAGTAAATGTTTCCCAATATCGTCTATTCACATTAATGTCCGCGCGTACATTATTGGTTTTACGGTCACCTGGAACATCTATTTCTGAGTAGGCCAATTCTTCCTCCTCATCAATAGAAGCCATAACTGAAGTCACTCTTTCTCTTGGAGCCTTAAACGGATCAACAGATCCTCCCCTCTTGGCATTTGCAAGGACATGTAATCCTGATAATAGATTTATGTTATCAAGTAGATAAAATGCCGCTTGCATATTTACAAGCAAAAATTCATACACATAAAGAAAGGAAGAACACAATAAATCATTATATACGTAGGGGGAACATGGAAAATACTCCAAATCAGGCGAGAACTAAATAGGATAGTTTCATAGGCTCCTCAACGCATAATCAGTTATACTGGTCTCGTAAGAGAATCCAAAAACAGGTTCTAAACTTAACCAACATTATACGAAAAGATGAATTGATGAAAAAGAAAGTACAACTAATGCTTAAACATACCTAAAATGGACTTTTTTCCAGGAGCCTTAAATTCAATTTTCTCCTGTACAGGCACACACAATCCTCCATCGCTCTACGCGGGCTCCATAATCACCATGGTCTTGTCTATATCAATAATGCCGCTTTCACCTCCTTGCTAGAATACGTAAACAAAAATAATCATTAAACTTCTCTAAGCTACACATACGCATTAATGGAGGCATATGAAACAGAGACAAACCCCCATTTCAACTAATTCACAAACAGTCCACAAACAGCTTCGAGATACAGGCCTTAGAAACCCTAAATCCACAGACCAATAAGAAGTAATATTCAATTGCAATGGACGCGAACTCACCCTGGTGCTCAGAGGAAGCAGGGGCAAGTAAAGAGTTGAAAAAGAATACAATTACAGAGAAAGTCGGTTGGTTCCATATAATATTTATCGACCCGCTTAAACATTAAACTAACCGCCTGGCTCGTTTAATCCGAAATAGACGCGCATATTTTACCGTAACTAATTTTTATGATTTTTATAAATTATGAAAATCAACTAAATAAATTTATGATCTTATAAATTATAAAAATAAAAAGACAATTTAATTAACAAATTGAATTTAGAAATAAAATTTAAAAAATCAAAAAAATTGAGAAAACTAAACTAAAACTAAAAACTCAATTAAACAAATTTTTATTGAATTTAAAAATAAAATACAAAACTTTAAAACTAAAAATAGACGTAGAATCTAACAACGTTAGGCAAAGGCAAACGCCATGAGCTTGGTGTACTCAAATTGATGCATATTTCTTAAAGGCCATATTTCACAAATGCCCTTATTATATACTTTATTTGTGAAATCAGACAATAGATATAAGACTTTGATTGAGTATTTATATATTAATGACCTAATTTTCATAGGGAATGATGAAACTATGATTGTCAAATTCAAAATTTGGATGATGAGAGAATTTGACATGAATGATCTTAATGGGATAACTTACTTTTTGGCATGGAAATGGAGAGCTATCAATTGAAATTTTTATAAATAAAAGAAATTTGTTGAGGAAATTTTAGAATGATTTAATATATCCAGTTGTAATTTTGTAAAGAATCCAATTCTCCCTAACTTCAAGTTACTGAAAAATATGGAAGCAAAGTTGTTGAAAATACCATTTATAAGCAGATCATTGGTAGCCTTATATATTAATCTTTAGCTCGACCAGATATGTTTTATGAAATCAAACTTTTGAGTAGATTTAGAGCAGCACCAAATTAAGTTTCATAATCAGGCAGTCAAGTGGGTACTAAGCGGCTTAAGAGGCACTCTAAAATATGGTCTTTTATAAGGAAAGATTCATATGCATTATCAGTGGTATTCAGCGATAGTGATTATACAAGGGATTTAGAGGACAGGAAAAAGCACAATTGGATATGTTTACTCTCAAAAAGTCAACCCGTGGTTGTATTGTCTACAATTGAAGCAGATTTATAGCTGCAATGCTAAGTGCATACACTTTGAATAATGTTATTCTTGCAACTATTTCAAATTATTTACCTATTGCAATATATATAATTATATTAAGTAATTTTAGAGCCTATTATATAATTTTAGTGGTAATACAATTAGAGCTTTGGCATAGTTAATTAAAGTTCAAATTTTTTTAAACACTTTAAATTTGTAAATTGGAAGTCCTATCTTTTTAAATTTTATAGTAATTTTATAAGTTTTATATAAGTATTGTATCATTTGCTAAAAAAAAAAAGGGGAAGTTGTTTATAAATTAAATGTATAATTTGTCTAATAACACACAAAATCATAATAATAATTGACGATAAAACTAAATTAAACAAATGAATGTAATAATTAATAGATTGGATAACTATATAATATATAAAATAAATATAGACATTATTGTAAACAAATTATTTGATTGCACTTAATTGGAAATTACTTATTAAATTTTTTTGGACTATTTATTCAATCTTCTTATATAATTAAAATTTGATCTTTACATTTTCAGAATTAAAATTTTAATTTGAATTAAATTCATAAAATTATTTTTCTTAAACTAAAACCCTTTCATTTTTCAAGTTTAATTTGTACATAATAATTTGGTATAGATCTAATTTAATTCAAAAAAATAAAATTCTAAACATAATAAAATATAATTAATTCAAATATTTAATATACTATAAACTTAATTTTTAATTAAAATTTAACTTAAAATTTGATCAACCTAATTTCATTTATTTACCTCGTATTAAGTGTAGCTTAAAATGTCAATACGATGAAGGACATGTATACAAACATGGTAGATATGGAAATAAATCAATATTAAGTATTAAGAAAGCCTTTTACATTCTTAGACACATAATAAGAGAGTGATTGATTAGAGCGAAAACCTTTGTATGTGCATGCCAATGCCTTAGTAAATGCACACAATCAAGCCATAACATGCAAGGTGATGGAGGTCCATTTTACTAATATGGGCCTCAATCCAACAAATAGTAGTGAAGAAGGCATGGTAGAAGAAGAAGGACTTGAAGAGAAGCCCAATCTTATTTTCAAGCTGCAAATCTTGTTGAAGCCCTTTGGAGTTTGTCAGGTCTTGATTTATGAAGCCCAAAATCAACCATTTAAAGTAGTTATTTCGGTCAATAAAGGGAGTCTTTGCTGTACACTTTGACATGATTTTGCAGCCTAAAAGGCATCTCAAGCCTGGCTAAAGTGATGAGAAGAATAAGAGCCTTTAATTGCTCATTTACTTTCCTTTTATGCATTGATCTATTTTCCTTTAAGAGACCTTTTATTTGCAGCCTTTATGATATTAGTTATGAAGGTTTTATTTTCTTATTTATGATGTTTAATGGTAATATTATGGGTTGATGAGAAACCAAATTTGTGGTTATCCATCAAAACCCTTAGTTTGTCTTACATTTCCTTATATATGCATTTATAATCTCTCTAAAATACACACAATAGATGAATCAAAAATTAAGTGAGAATTTGCTTTTGCAATTTATTATCGTTCCTTGGGTTTTGTTAGTTTCCAAAAACTAATAGGGTTTTGTTTGTTTCTAAAAACTAAACACTCATCCTTTTCATCCATTTTCTTAGTTAATCCCATTGCCACACCTTTTCAGATACGTCGTACTAAATCGACCATAACTTCTAAACCATTGATCCAATTGAAGAACTTCCTTCATCAAAGTTGTAGCCCACATCCTTTTCTACAATTTTTCCTCAAGAATCACCTCTAAATTCCAAGCCATTTGTCCAGAATTTGCCTTACAATTTGCCTGTTTATTTGTACTCAGGATATTACAATTTTTACAAAACTTCAACCATCATACCTCAACACCATACCACCACTTCCAGCCACTTTAGGCAACAACACTCCATCATTTTGGTATCAGAGACAAGTTATTAAAGCCTTGTTCCTTTCAACTGTCCATTGCATGACCGAAGATTCCAACGCACCATTAAAAAAAACAAAAATATCATGTCCAACAATCAATATCTTGCAGTCGAGTTTGAAACTATGCGCCTAGAAGTGGAGGCTCTTAAGGCAAAGAATAAAGCTTTAGAAGCCCTTGTTCACAACTCATTAGTCTCTAGGTCTACGGAGACTCCACAAGAACATGTTGAAGATGAAGAAGACTAAAGGTCCTTTGTTATAGCCCTTGGAGAACTACCAAGAGGAAGAAGGAGAGAGAAATACTATGGCATAGGAAGGATAGCCGTGAGGAACCTCCCACAAACACCACTTTAGCAACAAGAGAGGTAAGAGGAGCTCTTCAATTACAAAGTTGAATTTTCAGAATTTAATGGTAAGATAGATGTCAATGCTTATCTTGAATGGGTTTATACAATTGAAAGAGCCTTTGAATTGAGAGAGGTGACTGAAGAGAAGAAATTGAAACTGGTTGCAATGAGATTAAAGGGGTATGCAGCCCTATGGTGGGAGAATTTACAAAAAAGAAGAGTAAAAGAAGGGAGACCTAGAATCAATGAGTGGCATAGAATGAAAGAACAGATGGATATTGTATTTTTGCCTCCACATTATAGGTATAAATTGATTGAACAAATGTTGAGCCTTACATAAGATTCGAAAACTGTGGAACAATATACTATGGAGTTTGAAGAGTTTTTGATGAAGTGTGAGCTAAAAGAAACCAAAGAGATCATCATGGGAAGATTCCTCAAAGGGTTGAGAATTGACATATAAGACATGGTAAAATTTTATTCCTATGAATCTTTCTTTGAATTGAAAAGACTAGCTTTAAGAAGTGAAATTAGCCTTAAACACAGTCGACAAAAAAAAGATTCATGCCTCCATATGCTTTAGTGCCATCAAAGTACACTCCACCATCCAAACCAAGCCCACATGCTAGTGCATCCACCCCTTCCCCATATAAAACGAACCTTACACTACCTCTAAAGCCATCCGCAAACTCTCCAAATACCTCTTTTACACTAAGAAACACCTAATCTGCTCCTCCAATAAAAAATATGTCCAAAAACTACCTCAGAAGTTTCAAATGTCAAGTATATGGTCATTTCTAATCCGAATGTCCCCCTAGAAAAGTTATGACTTCGCAAGAAATTGAGGAGATTGAAAATAAGCTTGAAAATAATTTGTTGCATGTTGATGATATTGATGATGGCTCACGGTCAAATTTGTATCATGATAATGCACTTGTTTGTGATGCAAATGTACAAGATGGAGAGATGTTTGTGTTGTTGAGAGTTTCAAATTGTGAGAAAAGTGAGGAAGATTGGAGAAGAAAATATTTGTTTCGTTCTATGTGTATGACAAAAAGCAAATTGTGTGAAGCTGTAATAGATAATGGAGCGTGTGAGAATGTTGTATCTAATGAGATGGCTGATAAATTGGATCCTAAAACTAAGCCACTTGATTCTCCTTACAAGTTGAGTTAGTTAGATTTAAAACATGAAATTAGAGTCACAAGAAGATGCCTAGTTCGATTTGCTATAGGTCAATATGAAGATGAAGTTTGGTGTCACGTAATTCCCATAAAGGCTTGCCATTTGCTACTTAGAAGGCTGTGGTTGATTGACAAAGATGTACATCACCAAAGAAGGGCAAATATTGATGCATTGTTTCATAGAAATAAAAAAATTCTACTCAAACCTTTGCTACTCGAGAAGAGAAGAAAGAAAAGAGAAGTTGGCACACTTGGTTTGCTTTCAAATGAGGAGAAGAGTTTAATCATGGAAGAGCTACCCAATTATATTCCCGTGGACATTGATGATGAGCCTAAGCCGAACCGTCCAATTCCAAGTGAGGTACAATCTTTAGTTAATGAGTTTGTTAGAGTTTTTCCTAAAACACTACCAAATGGCCTACCCCCTTTTAAAACCATTCAACATGAAATAAACTTCATTCTTGGAGCCATAATTCCACACAAACATTCCTATAGAATGAGCCCAAAAGAAAATGATGAGTTGCAAAAGCAAGTTGATGAGTTGTTAAAGAGAGGTTTCATTAGAGAGAGTATTTCACCATGTGTTGTTCCCGCATATGTTGTTCCTAAAAAGAATGGAAAATGGAGGATGGTAATTGATTCAAGAGTCGTCAAAAAAATCATTATTAAGTATCGATTCCCTATTCCAAGACTTGATGATATATGCTAGATAGGCTTCATGGAGCTATGATTTTCACAAGGCTTGATCTTGCTAATGGGTTCCACCAAATCCGAGTAAAGGAAGGGGACGAATGGAAGACAGCTTTCAAAACAAATGAGGACTCTATGAATGGTTAGTCATGTTGATGGGACTTTCCAATTCACCTTTAACTTTCATAAAGCTTATGAATGAGGTACTTAAACCGTTTCTCAACAAATTTGTGGTAGTTATTTTGATGACATCCTAGTTTATAGCAATAGTTTACATGAGCATTGCATGCATTTCAGACTTGTTTTTGAGGTTTTGGGCCGTGCCACATTGTATGCTAATGTGGGAAAGTATCATTTTTATGATAGAACCATTAGTTTTTTAGGATATGTTATGTGTAGAGAGGGAATTAGCATGGACCCTGCCAAGATAAAAGCAATTGTAGAATGGTCAATCCCTAGTTATTTGTTTCAAGTAAGAAGTTTTCATGGGTTTTGCTCTTTTTATAGGCAGTTCATTAGGAACTTTAGTACTATAACCTACCCTATGACGGATTGTATAAAAAAAGATATGTTTAAGTGGACTTCACAAGCCACAATTGCCTTTAATACTTTGAAAAATGCCATGAACAAAGCACCGGTTCTAGCATTGCCTAATTTTTGCCTGCCTTTTGAATTAGAGTGTGATGCAAGTGGGGCAAGAATAGGGGTTGTTTTGATTCAAGAGGGTAGACCCATTGCTTTCTTTAGTGAAAAATTAAACGAAACTAGAAAAAAATATTTTGCTTATGATTTAGAGTTTTATGCTTTGGTCCGTGTACTTAAAACATTGGAGTGTATATTTGTTGACAAATTCTTTTATCTTGTACACTGATCATCAAGCTTTGAAATATATTCAAAGTCAATCCAATTTAAGTAGAAGAAGGCATCATGGGTGGAATATTTGTAATCTTTTGATTTTGTAGTGAAGTATAGGGATGGTCCAAGTAATATGGTGGTCGATGCATTATCTAGGAGATATAATGTTCTTATTACTATACATGCTCATGTAATAGGATTTGAGGACATTAGGAACTTATATGAGGGGGATAGTGAATTCGGTGAGATTTGGAAAAGGGTTAGGAAAGGTGGCGCGTTTAAGGATTTTGTCATTCATGATGGTTATCTTTTCAAACTTGATGCTTGTTATATTAAAAAATGTTCATTGAGAGAAGCAATTTTGAAAGAAGTCCATGGTGGAGGACTTGCCGGTCATTTTGGAAGAGACAAGACTTATGAGTCGGCTAATAGAAATTTCTATTGGCCCAAGATGTGGAAAGATGTGGCAAAGCTTGTGGAGGGATGCAACACATGTCAACAAGCCAAAATGACAAGGAGGGCCCACGACCTATACTTACCATTGCTAATTCCAAATGCTCCTTGGGAAGATTCTGGCCCATTCTAGCATCCCATCCAACATTAAGGTTGAAAATAGAGCTCAAGAAATTGTCAAACTCCATGCCAATGCCAATGCCAAAGCCCACATTGAAAAGAAGAATGAGGCTTACAAGAAGCAAGCAAAAATGAAGGCCATTGTGGAATTCAAAGAGGGTGATCTTGTTCGGGTACACTTAAGGAAGGAAAGGTTTCCTATAAGAAGAAAGAACAAGCTCATGCCAAGGGCGGAGGGTCCATTTAAAATTCACACAAATCAAAATGCATATAAGGTAGAATTGCCAAACACTTAAAACATTTCAAAAACTTTCAATGTTTGTGATTTAGCCAAGTATGTGGAAGACACAATGCAATCTGACCAAGCCCAAGCCCAAGCCAAAGAAGAAGCCTTTGAAGGAGAGGAGAATGATGGAGGTCCATCAAGCTCATGCCAAGGGTAGAGGGTCCATTTAAAATTCTCAAAAAAGTGAACCAAAATGCATACAAGGTGTAATTGCCAAACACTTGTAACATTTCAAATACTTTCAATGTTTGTGATTTAACCAAGTATGTAGAAGACACAATGCAATCCGACTAAGTCCAAGTCCAAGCCCAAGAAGAAGCCTTTGAAGGAGAAGAGAATGATGGAGGTTGATCAAGCCAAGCATTAGAAGATGTTACTAATATGGGCCTCAATCCAACAAGTAGTGATGAAGAAGGCATGGTCGAGGAGGAAGAACTTGAAAAGGAGCCCAATCTTATTTTAAAATTGCAAATCTTGTTGAAGCCATTTAGAGTTTTCCAGCCCTTGATTTATGAAGCCCAAAACTAACCATTTTAAGGAGCTATTTCGGCCAACAAAGGGAGTCTTTGTTGTACACTTTGACATGATTTTGCAGTCTAAAAGGCATCTTAAGCCCGGCCAAAGTGATGTGAAGAATAAAAACTTTTAATTGCTCATTTACTTTCCTTTTATACATTGATCTATTTTCTTTTAAGAGACCTTTTATTTTCAGCCTTTATGATATTAGTTATGAAGATTTTATTTCCTTATTTATGATATTTAATGGTAATATTATGGGCTGATAAGAAACCAAATTTGTGGTTATCCATCAAGACCCTTAGTTTGCCTTACATTTCCTTATATATGCATTTGTAATCTTTTTAAGATACACACAATTGATGAATCAAAAATTAAGAGAAAATTTGCTTTTGCAATTTATTATTGTTCCTTAGGTTTTGTTAGTTTCTAAAAACTAACAGTATTTTGTTTGTTTCTAAAAACAAAACACTCATCCTTTTCATCCATTTTATTAGTCAATCTCGTTGCCACATCTTTTCAGACACGCCAAACTAAATCAACCATAACTTCCAAATCATTGATCCAATTGAAGAACTTCCTTCATCAAAGTTGTAGCCTACATCCTGTTTTACAAATTTGCCTTAAGAATCATCTCCAAATTCTAATCCATTTGATTGGAATTCATCTTCCAATCTGCCCGTTAATTTGTAAAATTTCAATTTTTTTTGTTTACAAAGGAAAAGCTAAACAAAGATTAATCTAACTCCCGCATAGCTCTGCGGTAAATAGCTCTGTGCTTGTCCCGCTAAATGAACACTAGGGCTGCAGTGGAGGCTCCTGAAGAATGTGAACGCTAGGACTGCGTTGAATTGCAATGCCGGCCAGCAGATCCGTTCACTGATTTCCTTTACAGTGTACGTGCTGGATGTGCACCTCCCAGTCCAAGTGGAGTAAACCACAGGTACCTGCCAACAAAAAATTATTGCTGTCAGTTTCGAAAAGGGTCGCAGTTGGGGGAGCCGAAAGCAAGTGAATGACTTTAAAGACGTCCACTTCTAGTATGATCCTGCGATACCCTAGAGACCACGCTAACTTGAGACCCGAGTGGACACCCCAAATTTCGGTTGTTAATGTCGAGCTGCTACCAATGTTCTGAAGAAATCCTCCACACCATTGTCCATGACAATTGCGAAGAATTCCCCCAGCTGTAGCGATATGTAACCTCGGTTTGAAGGCTTCATCCGTATTGAGTTTGACTCAGTCTGCCGGCGGCTTAGTCCAGCCCACTGGACTACCTACTAGGAGGCCCTGATCTGGAGCTACACAACATTCCAGGTTTCTCACGCTAACTATCCACTTCACATATTCCAGGACTAGTTTCGGTCCGTCTTCCGGCCAAACAAACTCCTTGTCAAAAAGACTCTTGTTTCGCCAGGTCCATATTATCCAACAAGCGATCCCAAATATGATAGACCAACCCCCGTGCTCTTCCTGGGATGGCTTCAGCAGGTTGGACTTAACCCAGACCTCCATGTCTTGATGGAAAAACGCCTGAACGACTACCTCCGTGGGAAATTTCCTCTAAAAGGAGTTTACCCACGGACAGTCCCGGACAACTTGTAAGGTGGACTATGCCTGACCACAGAAATGGCTACTGCTATCAGTTGCTATATGTCTCTTCACTCGCTGATTGTTTGTCAGGAGTTTTTCCTTGGTCATGAGTCAAAGGAAGGTTCTGATCCGCTAGGGGCCGCCCACCGCCAAATTAATGACCAAAAGCTACTAAATCCATTCGGAGTGCATCCTTCGATTAGGTCATAGGTTGACGCCATTGTGAAGTACCCATGGGCAGTAGGACCCATCTAATGGTATCTGCCGCGGTGGAGGCGATATTGGGGCTTATCACGACTATAGCCAGATAGACTGGGGCAGGGAGGTGATGTTGAAACAAACTCCAATTCCAGGAGCCATCCACATGTTCAATGTCCGCTACTCTAGCGTACAGTGTGCTCTTGGGTATGGGAGAAACCGCTACAGTCTGGAGGGCTCCCCAATCTTGCACCCAAGGGTCCAGCCAGAAAGAGATGTGCTGCCCATTACCAAGTTTCCAGTGTAGTCCTTAGAGAACATACTGCTAGGTGGCCGCAATTTCCCATCATACACTTAAGCCCTCACTCTGTTGAGCGTAGGAGGGGTATGATACGGATCCATTCGGTATTTAGTTCGTAAGATCCTGACCTAAAGGGTTGTAGGGCGAGTAAGCAGAGCTTAGCCCAATTTTGTTAGCAGTGCGTCATTGTTAACCTGTAGGCGCCTAAGGCCAAGACCCCCAGCCTTACGGGGCTGACACATTATGGCCCAATTAACCAGGGACATTTTCCCCTGTTCTCCCGTGGAACCCCAGATAAAATTGTGCATAAGTTGTTCTAAGTCATCACAAAGGCTTTGCGGAAGATGCACAGTTTACATGGTGAAGACTGGGAGGGTTGAAATCACTGATTGAGTTAATGTGACCCGGCCTGCAAGGGACAGCTGCTTTGCTCACCACCCTGACAATTTCCGTTAAGCAGAATCAAGGATGGGCTGGTAGATGGTGCGTTGGGTACATTCATGGAGTAATGGCACTCCGAGATATTTGTCGAGATTGGTCGTACTTTTGATGTGAAGAGCTTGACTAATCTGTCGTACAATGTCAGGTTTGACATTCTTGGAGAAAAACACCTTAGTTTTGTCGATGTTAACTTTTTGCCCCGACACCCGACAGAATTTGGCCAGAGTGCTAGTTATAACTTGGGCTTGAGAATCTGTAGCTTCTACGAGTAAGACCAGATCATCCACAAAGAAAAGGTAAGAGAGGGGTGGCCCCGTAGGGCTCAAAGATATTGATTTCCAGCGCCCCTGTCCCACCTCGAGATCGATGAGAAGGCCTAGGCGCTCCATACAAAGAACAAAGAAGTAAGGCGAGAAGGGATCACCTTGTCGAACTCTGCGTGAGGGGCGAAAAGGGTTAGAGATTTCACCTTGCCAGACAACCTGCATAGTCATCGTTGAAACACACTGCATTATGACTTCGATAAGCTGGGTTGAAAAACCAATTTCCTCGAGCGTGTTAAGGATAAAGTCCCATCGGTGGCGGTCAAAAGCTTTTTCTAAGTCCACCTTAATTGCTAAAAACCCCATTTTTTCAGTGTTACTACACATCGAGTGGATAGCTTCCCGGTAATAATGATATTATCGATAATTTGTCGGGCCGGAATGAAACTACATTGGGTATCTCGCACCAAAAAGGCCAAGTGACTTTTTAATCAGTTAACGATGACTTTGGAGAGAATTTTGTAGAGCACGTTGCAGAGGCTTGAAGTGAATCACACGTTATTACAAAGCTTAAAATAAGATATAAGAATGCACGAGAAGGGGGGATTGAATTGTGTATTCCCCTTTTTGAAAAACTCTTTCAAAATGTTTGTTAGAAATAAAGTTCTTCTGCAGAACTTTCGGTAGATTCAAATTAATCAAAACCTTGAAAACT
>JANIJH010000005.1:62341908-62364040 GCA_024520975.1 Erythroxylum areolatum
TATAGATAAGGAGGAACCCAACCAGAGGATCGAAAGCATATGAAAGACCAAGGGACGCTGCTGTCCAATGATAAGGAGCAGAACCACCAAAGGACAAGGCGCACACATCCTTACCCATGAGCCTCTGCATACGAGACCTGCAAATGGAATGAACTATAACCTGATACCATAATAAGTTGATGTGATTACTTTAACATGTCCTTTTTATAGAGTATGTTCTTGAATGTCCTCTGGATATTCGGGCATATGCTCTATAGTAGTAATATGTTATACTATTCACACCCTCATTCTAATAATATTGAAAAACTGAGGGCCTATTTTCCCCCCAATTTTTGTTTTCAAGTTTAACAAAAATAGTGTTTGTTTGAGTTTTTAAATTTTGTTTTAGTTTAGTTTGTTCCAGATTTCGAAAAAGGACAAAATCTGATTATGTCATTTTTTGTCATAAATAGATTATTTAATTATTTAATATTAATTACTAATAAGAGTTATGATTAATATAATTAAAATAAATTTTATAATTACTTTAAATTTTATTTTTAAAAGAATATATTTTAAATTTAATAATTATTTAATAAATACACTTTATGTTTCAAATATCTTAAAATTTATAAATTTAAAACTAATAAATAAAATATATTTAAAATAAATATTAATTTTATAAATAAAATTTACTTATTAAATTATTTATTTGAATAAATCTAATAGATCTTTTAATAATAGTTATTAATAAATATTATATAAAATATATTAAAATAAAATATTTTACTTAATTAATTCATAAATTTAATTTATCTTTAAATTTTATGTAATATTTAATTATTTGTATTGATATTAATTATTAAACAAGTTTTTGTTTTTTTTTTTTGCTACTAACGAACAGAGAAAGAAAAATTAAGGTCGTAGAATACCGATTCCCTCACAATCCTCCGCGAGAAGAGGATGTAATGGAACCGGAGGGTTGTCACAATAAGTAAGTCCTTGTGGAGAGGAATGCGTCAAATCAGCAAGACGATTCGCACATCGGTTGCCTTCGCGACAGATGTGCCAGATATCAATAATTCACCCCCTTTAATCAGCTCCAAACAGTCACTAACAAGAGTATGATAAGGGTGTGAATCGATTACTCCACTTTGAAGGAACTGCACAACAATCATAGCGTCAAATTCTATATTTCGCCAAAAGCAAACCTTGGCAAACGCCAAAAGATTAGTTTACCATAATTGTTCATCGTAGGTATTGGGCAAGTTTGAGCCACAGAGCAATTGGCTGCCAATGTGATGGCATATTGCAGTATGACTTCCACACTTGGGCGGATATCATTAAACAAGAAGCTATTGCGTGCTTTTCAAACACTTCTTAAGATAGATGTAAATAAGGGGCCCCAAGGAAGATTGAAGCGTACCTTATTCGTTTTAGATGCTTGATGTCGCAACCAATCAGAAAAAGGAACAGCACTTGACACTTGGATTCCAAATCTGCGATAGACGCAACTCCACAACCCCACAACAAACGAGCATGTTCGGAAAATGTGATCTATAGTCTCCTCCTCATCCGTACAAAGTGAGCACTCCGAGTTTGCAATAACTCTTTTTCAGTGTAAGACTGCATTAGAGTTTAAGCAATTAAAGAAGGCCAACTATAAAAAGAATCTTACCTGCTCTTGAATGTGGAGTGTCCAAATCCAACAACAGTTCCCCCTCCTCGCATCCGAAATACAGTGGTTTGTAAGGCCCATACAGGATAACGAAGCGGTGAAGATACCGTGTTTATCCTACCCCAAATGCACCGATCTTCCTTTTTGTTCGTAAGGGGAATTGGTGTAGCTCAGATTTCTACAATTATTTTAGCCAGTAGTACTTGCATCAAATCCTCACAGTTCCATAACCCATCAGGTCTCAAAATAGAGGCTACCCTATAGGACAATGATGGTGGTTGAACATGTGTAGGGAGCAAATGGATCAAAGGGCCCCGTCCTCACCCAATAATCATACCATAGACTAGTCACTTGCCCATCACCGATGATCCAATGAGAACCCGTCCTCACACATTCTATTGTTTTGAGTAACCTGGCTAAGTGGATGAAGCATGTCCTCGACTACTCATGTTGATGAACTGAGATCCTTTCAAGTATTTATGCTAGAAGATTTCCAAACAAAAGGATTGTTGCCTCATTGGCAATTTCCAACTCACCCTTGACAATAAAGCCACATTCGAACATCTAGCTTTATGTAAGCCTAATCCTCCATTTGGTTTAGGTGAACAGACTCTGTCCCAGTTCACCAGGTGTCCCCGAAACCTGTCCACATCAGCACCCTATAGAAAATTGCGACTTAATTGATCCAATCGCACGATAGTAACCACCGGGAGCAATGCCGTCTGCATAGTGTAAATAAGAACGAAACTTAAAGTGGATTGAATGAGAGTCTTCTGCCCTGCATAGCTTAAGACTTTACCCTTCCAACATGCTAATCGTTTGATCACTTTATGAACAAGATGTTGATAAGTAGTTTTATAAATTCTGTCGTAAATAATGGGCACTTCAAAGTACTTCCCAAACTCCTAAGCCAGAGGAATCTCACGCAACTTGCTCAATATCAAGGCTTTTTGATGGTTGACATTCGGTGATATCCATAGTTTAGATTTTGTAACACTAACTTGTAAACCTGAGGCCTTAGTAAAGTCCTTAAGGACATCAGTGACTACCTGAACTTGAGATTCGGATACCTTCGCAAAAAGTAATAAGAAGGGACGTAGCTACATGGGGCCCAGTAAATTTTAAAAAATTAAATATCATATATATATATATATATGAGGATGAAGTTATTTGAGGGGCTACTAGTATATTGAACCCCCTCAAAATTTTAAAAAATTAAATATTTGGACCCTCCTATTATAAATTTCTGACTCCGTCACTGGTAATAAGTCATCGGCGAAAAACAAATGTGACACCTTAGAGCTTGACCGCGAGGTCTTTACCAGCCGCCATCCTTTTTGTTCGACCCGTTCCAGAATCATGTGGGATAATCTCTCTATTACTAGAATAAACAAATTATGTGTTCTTCATTAAACTTAGGTATTTATTAAAAAACTCTTTTTCCGTAAATGTTCAAATATTAAAAGTTTTGAATATCTTATTAGATATATCTTTTGAGTTATTCATATTTATTTTAGTTTTAGTTTTTAGATTCTTGAGAGTAGTAATCACCACATATGACTGCTAACGTTGGTTTTTGCGGATGCAATGATAGCCGGAGGGGAAGGTTCAGGTTGGCTCTTGAAGTGCCTGGGTTGAAGCAAGTAAAGAATATGCTATTGGTTAGGAGTTCTCTTTTGAAGCTCCTAACAGGCCTGCACTAGTACATTACAGTCGTTCGTTTTTGACATAAATAATCATTAACTTTTGTTTTGTAAAACAAAACCTATGAAAATGAAAATAAAAAAACGACGCAGGAAAGTTTGAACCAGAGACTGGCGGCGGCAGAGGTATGTTAGTCATTTATTAATTAATACAAACAGTTGATTTCTGACTCAAAGCTCAAACTCATTCCAGTCTCATCCAAAGCATTCTTCTCCTTCTCTTTTTATATCAAATTCTTAAAACACTTCCAATCCAACACAAACATGGCCTTCTCTTTCTGGTACTCTCGCCTACGCTCCTCTTCAAGAGCAGCTTACACCAATCTCCGTAACCTCTATTCTCGCTCTCCCACACCCATCTATCCAACAGCCACCACCAGTGAAGAAAAGTCCCTTCTTCTGTGGTCCAGGTCTCTGCTTCCTATAGCTATAGCAGTCTCTGCTGGATCGCTTGCCTTTCAGTTCAAGACTCCACTATCCCTCTGTGACGCCTCAGATCTCGATACTCTGTTCGTTATCACTTGTTGCTCTTTTTGTTTTGTTTTCTTATAATGTGTTGTGACTCGTTTTTCTTTTGCTTATGATATACTTGTAGAGGTAAGAGTACTGGGGGCAAAGGCACCCCTGACTTTGTGGTAAAGGGTTCTCACAGTAAGGTCCCGCAGGAGCTTATTGATGAATTGAAAGATATCTGTCAGGTATGGTCTCTCTGTTTATTCTTTGAACGGTTTAAAGTTCCTTGCCTTTTGTAAAGCTGGTCTTATTAGGAATCTGAGATTATAGTATTTCGCTTTAAGCAACAGTCGAAAAGGAGATCAGTTCTAAGATTTGGTAATCTTCTTTTCTAGTTCCCTTCTTATTCCTACGAAGTTTCGGCAATCAAACAGCAAAACGCATTTGTGGTCTTTAACATTTTAACTTAGTAGAAGTGCATAATAGTATATATGCTAGATGCTAGATGCTATTAGGTTACCTTTTCTAAATGCTCTCTGACGCTGTTAGTTTATCAGGATAACCTTACAGTAGATTATGATGAGAGGTACTTCCATGGAAAACCACAGAACAGCTTTCATAAAGCTGTTAATATACCTGATATTGTTGTTTTTCCAAGGTAAGGCTGATTCTGGGCCTTGGTTTTTCTTCCTTTCCTTTAGACAATATTTGATATTCAAATTACTTCAACGATATTTTTATGATTGGGATGGCTATCTTAGCTATTAGGTAGAGTTATGCCCGTATTTCTTTTGTGATGAAAAATGATGTCCCCATTCAATAGAAAATGCAAGATAACTTATATATTCTACAAGCAGGTCAGAAGAGGAGGTTTCCAAGATTGTCAAATCATGTGATAAGCATAAGGTCGCTCCCATCTCCAATGATGTCTACAAAATAAATACCAAGCTTCTTCCAGCAAGGATTATGCTTTCCATTTTAATAGATATCACTTGGCTCCACTTTTAAATGTGGTACTTTTTTTATGATATGACTATGATTCCACTAGATTTGGAATCTAATTGCCAGCAATTGAGATGACATCTCTCTCTTTTCATGTTTAATATCATCGATGTTGAAAGGTCTGCCATCTCAAGCAATTCTATTTTTTCTATTCAGATACCTATTGTGCCATATGGTGGAGCTACGTCAATTGAGGGTCACACTTTATCTCCTCATGGCGGTGTTTGCATTGACATGTCACTGATGAAGGTCTGCATATGTGTTTCTTTTTGTTGTAAATTTTTAAACACTTTTTTTTTCTTTTGTAGACAGTTATCTTTTCAGTTATTTCAACTGGATTCTTTAGTATATTGACTAGTAACTAACTTAAGAACAGAGGTATATCTGCTTAACATCTAAATGTTTGAAAAATGATACAAACTTTGGGGAGAATACATAAATGACATGTTTACTCAAAGTTGAAACCTTTCGATCAATAAATTCTTCTACCTTGCTGATATAGTAAAATTATTGAAGTGATTTCGTAATTGTATCATGCACGTTGATATTATTCTGAATGTTTTTCTACCTTATTGTTCTACTGCTTTTCTTGTTGACCTTTTAGAGTGTGAAAGCCTTACACCTAGAGGATATGGATGTGGTTGTTGAGCCTGGAATTGGCTGGATGGAGCTTAATGAGTACTTGGAACCTTATGGTCTATTTTTTCCTCTTGATCCAGGTGAAACACGACCTTGAAATTTCATTTACTGGGATTCATTTATTTATTTAACTATAGAATCTTATGCCCTATTACCAAGGAAGGAAAATAAGGCTTAGGCACTTGACTTGTTTTAGTTGTTTACCTACCTGATACTTACATAATGTCAATTTGGAGATCCAATTTTATTGCAATTTTATTTTACTCCGAAACAACTCAATATTGTACCTTAAATAAATCATATAGTTACTTTTGTCGGTTTCACAATTACTATAATTTCTTAAACATGTTAACAAGCAGGGCCTGGTGCAACCATTGGGGGAATGTGCGCAACACGGTGCTCTGGATCTTTAGCTGTGAGGTAGTTTGCTAGTGTTCCTCCTTTATTTTCTATTATTGTTCGTTTACTACATGTTCTTTCGCTGGACAAAATTGAAAGCTGATTGCATAATTCCTTCTGCTGAACTGGATGATATCATGACATCCAATTTTGTTGATGCTTGTTTTCAACACTGGATAATCTGACTCTTCTGAAGACCTGGTGTCCAGAATTTTGCCTGATATGGCCTACCAGATACATCTTCTTTGGAGGCTTCATTATGCGGGCTATTTTACCATGGAATGTAGACAATTTTCGGATTTCCTTTTGATAGAACAGTTTAAGCGAAAGCAATTAACTTTCTGACAGAAAATAGCTGGGTATCAACCGCTTTGTGGTTCATTTTAGATAAGAACTCAAATTCATTTGAGCTTCACAATCTTCTACTAGGCTGCTTGATGTAGGACAGAAAGAATATACCATCGCCTGATAAAAATATGAGATACAAATTAGAGCTGTTGGAATTATTTTAATTTTTATGCTTAATTATTGTATTGGAAAAAATAAGAAGAAAAGGATGGATTTAGGAATCACTCCCACAACTTCAACAAGAACTAGGAGTCTTAAAAATTTAGAATAAATAAAATTATTAGACTTGCACCAATAGGTCCTACAAATCACATCCAGGGTTTATAATGACACCTAAATCTAAGAATCACTTTTAGAGAGAGAGCCTCACAATCCCCTGCTGAAAATTTTGAAAATCCCACTTCTCCCTTCGCAAACTAAAACGTTAAATTCAAATAAGAATCCTGTCAACCAAATCATATTAGGAAAAGGAAGTCATTGTGCCCTAATAGATATTTGATTTTAACCAAAAAAGAATTCATAATAAACCTATTCTGATTAAGCTTCTAATAAAGAAAACTGAGAAGAATCATAGGCTCAAGACATTGTGACACTTGGAACATATATTAGATCGATGATGATGATTCTCTGTTCCCTAAAAATAGAATGAGAGGTTTCATTTCATCTCCATTATGCAAACATGAATGTTGCAATTTTAGTTACATCTTTTACAGCTATTTGTGGCAATGGCAGTGACCCATTATGTTCATGAGGATATAGTTGCTTGCATTACAGTGCATTCTTTTTATAAAGTTTTCAATTCACGAGAGTTCCAAGTCAAAAACAAAATAAAGAACTTATGAATGTACTAGAACCAAAGTAGTATCATCATTGATATATCTTTATGTTCCCATTTATCTTGGATTCGCTTGTATTTTTTACACAGTTGTCTACCTACTGTTTTCAGGTCAGGATCTCAAACATTTCTCAATCTGAAAAAACTGTGAATATTGCACGATCTCTTTTTCCAGTTATAAGCAGACAATAAAGACTTGCTAAAATGCTTCAATTTTTTATCTCCATCAAATCAATCTCTGAGAAAACCACCAAGCACTTAAAAGTTGAAGATAGCTCCTCATTTACTTGGTTGATAAGGTTGTTTCTGCTGTCATGTTTTTCAGAATTATTGTCTTTTTCTGTCCTTGCATGGTAGGTCTTCACAAACTCTTAACTGGTCACCTATGTATTGTCTGTTGCAGTTGCTTTTGTTCTTGAATGTCTTTTCTTTTTTAAACTTATTTTTGTTGGTTCAAAATAATGTCAGAAATCAACCTATGTGAAATTGCTCTTAGAATTTCTGTTCTTTTGAGTATTTTTGATGATATTAAATTTAGCATGTAGGTATGGGACTATGAGAGACAATGTTATCAGTCTCAAGGTTTGTCTCTTTCTCTCAATGTGCAATTCTGTTTTATGAAAGATAGTTTTTATACTCTTTATGCTCCAGGTGGTTCTTGCCAATGGAGATGCGGTAAAGACAGCTTCTCGTGCTCGAAAGAGTGCTGCAGGGTGTGTTTTTCATACCTCAATCAATACATGCGCTCATGCTTTTCCTTAAAGTTTTGTTTGGAAAGTCATAGTAGTAGCACAAGACTTCCAAAGGGATTCCTAGGAGAATTTAGAGGCACATTTATATGAATGTTGCATTGGAATGCTAATAAATTCAAAGGATCATGATCATGAGTGAAAGTTGTGCTAAAAGTTGTTTGAGTTGGCATAGAACTTCTGTCTACTAAATGGTAAATTGCTAATTTAGTCTTAAGTTTGATTAGAGAATTCACATATTATTGTCATGACCAGAAATAGTTGCTCAGAGCATTAACTTACTGGGTATGTGATTAAGGTATGATTTGACTCGCTTAGTGATTGGAAGCGAAGGAACTCTTGGTGTAATAACGGAGGTCACTTTACGACTTCAGAGGCTTCCTCAGCAATCAGTGGTGGACTTCTATTTTTTTCTTTTGTTCCTCATTATATGTCCTCGCAGCTTCATGGGTCTGTTTCCTTTAGATGGTGGGAAATTAAGTGTTCAAGCTTGGTTATTCAATTGTGTCATTATGCCCATGTCTTTTCATTATGTAGCTTTTACTCCATGAAGATCCTCCAATATATGTCATAAATAATTTTTTTTAAGAGTAGTTGTTGCATGCCTAATTCGCATGCAGGTTCCAGATTCCTGCTATATGAGTGGACAGACATGAAAGATAAGATAAACATGAACTTTAAAGACTTAAAGAAATCACTATATAATAACAACAAAAACAGAATGGGCATGGAAATTTTGACATATCTTTTATTTATTACAGTTCTTATGTCTTTTTTGGAGTGAACTGACATAATGTTACAAAATCTGGTGCCTTCTGTTGCTTGGTTTGAACATATTACAGGTTGCAAGGTGCAATTTTCCTACAATTAAGGATGCAGCAGACGTTGCCATTGCCACTATGTTATCTGGTATTCAGGTAGTGCTAAATGGTACATGTTCCGTGCTTTTGGTTCGTTTGTGATATTTAGTTCACTTGTACTAGGTTTCAAGGGTGGAGTTATTAGATGAGGTCCAAATGAGGGCTGTGAATTTGGCCAATGGGAGGAATTTGCCTGAACTTCCTACTTTGATGTTTGAATTTATAGGCACAGGTGAGACAGAAAACCATTTCCTTTTACTTGTATCTTCTTTCTCATAGGTAAAGGATATAATTTGTTTCCCTTATTTCATTGAACATGGAATAATTGATTCCTAATTAATTTTCTCTCTTTAATATCTAATGGGATTGTGAATACACTTAATGTATGCGTAGCACTGTAACAATCAGTGGATAACTATGCTCTCACTCTAACTGAACATGACTGTCCAATTAATTAGTTTTAGGAAATGCTATTCACTCCTATCAATAGCAATTGATTTTAGGTGGTAGTTGCAGTGTATGTTTGATTGTTTGAAGGTTTCTATTTCAATTGGAAAATTATCATGTTAGTTGATTGTGAATGGGAACTTCGTCTGGATTAAACAATGACGAAAATTATGCTGCAATCATGTCTTGAGTGTCAGGATGGTATAGTAATGCTGATAGGTGAAAAGAACTATGACGCCAGACATACTTCCTTTTCCTATCACCTGAGCTCCAATGAATTTTCTGAGAGAAACGTAAACTTATCTCGCACTTGTCATTAATTGACCTGCTTGCTTGAGTTTTCTCTTGGTGAGTGCAACCAACTGAACATATGTTATGTCTTTCTAATTTTTAGATGCATATGCACGTGAGCAGACACATATTGTTCAGAAGATTGTTTCTGAGCACAATGGCTCAGATTTTGTTTTTGCAGAAGATCCTGAGGCTAAGAAAGATCTTTGGAAGGTAGAAAAACTGAATGGTGTTTGCTTCGCATAGGGGTTAAAAATATTCTTGTATTGTGTGTTTCATCCTGCGGGGCTGTCTCTGTTGCTTAATGCTATTGCTATTAGTCCAGTAATCGGTTCTTCATCAACAGCGCAAAGTTTTTCTTGTCCTCCTTTTTGGTGTTTGTTTTCATTATATTTTGTTCCCTTTTCTAATCTGTGTCAAAGTGAATTACCTAGACCATTTTTCAGTATTTATCCCTGGCTCTTTTGCTTGTTGCATACTTTTTGGGTTTGGGGATTGGAGAAAGAACGGGAATGGATGATTATGGATCCAAGTATAGGTGGCTTTGTCTTCAGGCATCATGAAAACTTTTACTTGCTGTTCCCTACAAATATGAATTGCTCGGCACATCATCCGCTAACCATGAGGAAATAGGCTGATTCTTTGCTCTCTGTCACGTCTTAGTGATTCATGTTCCTGGTTTGAATCAGATAAGGAAGGAGGCTCTATGGGCTTGCTTTGCCATGGAACCCAAATTTGAGGCAATGATTTCGGTGAGTTGTTATCTGAAATTCCTTTCAAATATATGTAATTTTGGAAAATGATCAAGCTTGGTGAATGGTGTTACTAGTTAGTGGTTCTCAAGGAAGAAATCTGATAGGTTTAAAGTCGTCAAGCTAAGCAGAAATTCTGGGATGTTTCTGTTGTATCTTCTGAACACCCATGTTTGGCAGCACTTAATAAATTTTGAGTCACATGAAGGACAAAGAACGTTGACAGCTATAGATGGTGTTCTGATTAGTTCCTCTAAGAAAAAAAAACATCTAAATGACAAAATATAATGCTGCCTAAGTTATGGAGTATTAAGTGAGAACTATAGTTGATGCCTGGGGCATTTTCTGCAATTTATTCCTTTCAGTCCAACTATATTAATTTTCCTCATCGCTCCTAATTTCCCTTGTTCTTCTGCAGGATGTGTGTGTTCCTCTATCCCGACTTGCAGAGTTGATATCCAAGTCCAAAGTAGAACTTGACGCATCACCATTGGTTTGGTATACATGCCCATCCCTATTGGTTTGTTTGACTGAATACGCACACTAAAATTATTCATCATGGTCAAGTATCAAATTTGCTTTTTTCTCTCGCTGATATTACAGCACAGTTATTGCTCATGCGGGGGATGGGAATTTTCACACTGTGATTCTTTTTGACCCTAACCAAGAGGAGCATCGGAAGGAAGCAGAAAGACTTAACCAGTTTATGGTCTATACCGCTTTGTCAATGGAAGGTGGAAACTCTTTCTTCTCCACTTATATATATATATGTATATATATCTATGGATAGACACAGATAGATGAATGCCTTTATTATGTTTCAAAGATTTGCTTATTTGCATGTTAATTTTCATTTTTTTCCTCCTTTTTCCCTGACGCTGCAGATATTTAGTGATAGGGAAAATTTGTGACGTTCCATGTTATAGATCTTAGACCACTGGAATAGACTGACATGACATAGCTCTTGGTTTCTTTTTGGTTTCCAGGAACTTGTACAGGTGAACATGGTGTTGGCACTGGAAAAATGAAGGTATCTTTTTGGTTTCTTTGATATTGTTTTTCGTTGTCATCCCTTCGTACGTACTCGGTCACTTCCCTTCCGAGAATGATATTTAAGTGATCAAATTACTTAGGATTTACGTCTTCTTTTTCATTGCAGTATCTTGAGAAGGAACTTGGAGTTGAGGCCTTGCAGACAATGAAAAGAATTAAAGCGGCCCTTGATCCCAACAATACAATGAATCCAGGAAAGCTCATTCCCCCTCATGTTTGCTTCTAAAAGCTTTTCATTATTCTTGAGGTCGATTGAGTTTGACTCTAGTCAGGGCTGTTCCTATCGTTTTATAAGCCCTGGATGAAATACAAAAAGGCTCTAATAAATCGACAATATATTTAAATTTATATGTTTGTATGAAACATAAATGACTCAATTTATAAGTCTATATACTCAATCAAATATTAAATGATCATAATATCAGCTAATAATATCTTATAAATATCATTAACAATAAAATAATTAAAAATAAAATGGAGCCCTTTTTTATTAATTAGAATGGGGCCCTGGGTAGGTTCCTTGCTTGCTCCTACCTAGGGCTGACACCAACTCTAGTTAAGATGAATTATTTACGCTTTTATAGTTTTAGTTTTGTACATTTATAATAATATCATGGACGCTTCAAACTTAAAAAATTTTATCGACTAAGATGACCGAATTATATTATAGCTCGATGAAACTTGCGTATAGCTTTATATATAACTTGAAATGTAATTTTATTTACCGCTTTGAATTAAACTTGAAAAGAGAAAGTGAGTGATGAGATCGAAGTGTATAGTATGTATTCCTTGATGTTGTATTTTGTTCACAATCTTAAAGTATATAATTATTTGAGTAAGTTATATTTAAAATTTTACTTTATAATAAATTTTACTTTTAATTTATTATAAAATTTATCTTTAACGCTGTAAGTAATGGTGCTGATCACGTAAATAATGCTTGTCAAATTATACGTGACTGGGGAGCTTGAACACCAAACAAAAATGCACAAATGCTAGGCACGAAAATATTATAGCTATCATATAGCTCTAACTAGTATAAAACTTATAAACTTTACAAAGACTTGAGTACGAATTACAGTAAAATCTTTATAAATTAATATTGTTGAGATCATGATATTTATTATTTTATAGAGATATTTATTAACCGATAAATTAATATTTATTAATTTAAAGAGATTTTTGTAATTGATTGAAGTTAAATTTTGATTACATCAAAAAATATTGAATCTTAGAAAAATTCATGTTTCATATTAGTTGAATAAATCTAAAACATAGATTCATTATACATAAGATTAATGAAAACTAATAAATAATGTTCATTGTTTCTTAATAATTAAGTATTATTCATTATATTTTTTTCTAAAAATATTCAACGTATATATGTACGTATGATGGAGATAGAAAATACTTTATAAACAAGAAAGAAAATTTCTTGAAACCACACCCAACAATGGCTCCTCATCTGAAAGGTGTCACGAAATCAATAATGACGGATCAAATACGCAAAGAATTATGTAAGTATAAGAGAGATCATTTGATATGCACTTAAAAGATTTGCAGTTGTGGCTTGAAGAAAAGTTTCATTTGAAAGTTAGTCAAGGTACAATTTCAAACACATTCAAACGATCGGCTGAGTATCTTTCGGCCAACCTAGAAAAAGGAAGGGATATCAAGCGGCACAAACCAGCAAAACTTTTAGATATAGAGAAGGTTGTTTATGAGTGGTTTCTCAAGTACCAAGATCGTGTGAATATGATCGGAGAGCTAATTTTGGATAAGGCAAGAGATACAATGACACTTCTATATTCTCAACAAGACTCTGAGCACAAATTTTCTTAAGGTTGGCTTGAGAAATTCAAGCTATGACACGATATCAAGTTATTTCGTCATTTCGGAGAGAGTAGTTTGGTTGATATACAAGACATGGAGAAGCAATTGAAGTCTATAAGGGAAAAAATAGATAAGTTCCCTATGAAAGATGTTTTTAATATGGATGAAACTGGTTTGGTTTACAGGTTACAAGCTGATCATTCTCTTGCTACGAAGCAACTTGAAGGAAGAAAATAAGACAAAGAAAGGCTAACAATTGTTATTTGTTGCAATGAGGATGTCTCTGAAAAAATTCCTTTATGGATTATTGGAAAATATGCAAAGTCACGTTGCTTCAAAAATGCCAACATGAATAGCTTGAATTTTCATTACCGTGCCAACAAAAGAGTTTGGATGACAAGTGTGCTCTTTGATGAATATATCTGTTGGTTTGATAAAAAAAATGCATGTTAGAAGGATTTTGTTTGTGGAAGATAATTGTCCAGCACATCCAAGATGTATTGAAGGGTTACATAATGTTGAGTTGTTCTTCTTGCCACCCAACATGGCATCAAAAATTTAACCTTGTGATGTTGGAATAATAAGAGCTTTCAAGATGCATTATTGTAGGAGATTTTACCGCAGGATTTTAGAAGGCTATGAGTCGGGACAATCTGATCCAGGTAAGATTAATGTTTTGGATGCTATCAATCTTGCAGTCTCGGCTTGGACAATTAATGTTCAGCAAGAGACAATAGTAAATTGTTTTCAACACTGCAAAATTCGTTCAGGGGATGAAATCTCAAGGAATTTAGATGAACCCACTTGTGAAATCAACATTCATGAACTTGAGTTCATGATTAATGATCTCAGCTATTGCAATAAAATGGATGTCAATAGCTTATTGGATTACCCGGGTGAAAATGATGCATATTCAGAGGTCCAGAGCTTAGAAGAAATTGTGGCTACTATCCTTGAAAATAATGTTGATGATGAAGTTGAAGACGATACAATACCTTTGGAACCAGTTACGCGTAAGGAAGCACTTATCACGTTTAGAACTGTTCACAATTTTTTAGTGCAGTTCAAGAACACAACATAAATTTTGGATGCAATAAGAAAAGTAAGAGATGAGTTCTAACTAGACTTAAATTTTAAGAAAAAACAAACAACACTAGAGTCATATTTCGCTAAATTGTCTTAGTTATATTTGTGTAAGTTTATATAATTATTAATTTATGATATTAATGAGACCCTATATTTACATAGGGCTATTTTGAAAATATATTATCTTATTATTTTATCAAAATTTATTAAATTTTTAACTGGCCCAAGTCGGGATCGGAGAAAAATATTATCTTAGAGAGTTTATTAATTTACCGATTATCAATTTAAAGAGATTCTACTGTACCTATTTGTGTGTGTGTGTCTCTCTCTCTAAAGTTCTCTATCTTCTCTCCTCTTTTTATTGAACTTCTCCAAACTTTACGTACTACTGAGTTGTTGTGTATACTATAATTTTTCAAAAAATTTAACCTTTCGAAGAGTTAGGGTGTTATTAGTACTATTTTAAAAACACGAAGGTGTAAAGTGATACCATAAATGACGGTAAATGCTACTTCAAAATTTTTAAGAAAAATTAGGGGGCAATTTGTTCCTTTTCCCTAGATCCAACAATGATTTGTGAGCTAAAACAATATTTACCTTTCTTAAAGATAAGGTTATTGATATATTATTGCCGGAGAGATACTCAAACTTAACCAAAAAATAGATGAAATAAAAGATACATTTTTAGAATGTCTACTAACTTCGGATGATATGAATCACTAGATCTTAACATGGTTTCACAATACGTGTCAAAGTAATCAAACTTTATCTACAATTTGATAATGCTAAATAAGTACGAGATTTTCCAAGTATGAGAATTTATAAAAAGTTATTATCCTGTATATGATGATGTCAATCAATTTCAATTCTATGGATAATTTCATCATATGCAATAACAACTTGGCTAGATTATATACAATAATATGTGTGAACTACAAAAGCTGTAGGTCTTTTAAAACCTTACACATACTTAAATTGCCACTATCCATGCTAATCTTCAAGTTAAGGAATATTTCTAATACTTATTGATAACTTTTAAAGAAGAGTTTGACTCCATTTATAGCTCTTGTTTTCATCAATATTCTCTACCAAACGTTGACAATATGATCAAGGAACTAATTATATAAGGGACCTAGCTCAATACCTTTGGAATGGAAAAGTTTTCCTATCCACAAATATTATTCTTAACACTTAGACCTCATCTTGTTAGACCTCTATCCCTTAGATATTAATTGAGAAGTCTTGCAAGGTACTTTCAAACTACTACAAGAAGAGTGGTCATTATATCTCTAAGTCCAGAAATTGACCTCAAATTTCTAGATGAGGTAATTCTTCTAAGTCCTCTCAACCTACTACTATTATTACTATTGTCATAGAATAAAGAATACATCTTTCAAATTCTCCTTGAAAGATCTTCACATCCTTTTACAATAATTTCAACTAAATTATAGTATTATTTCCTCTCTTTTCATGTATATCACATTAAGTACTTCCCTTTCATAGTACTTTAATTCTTATCGAGGTCACATAACCTCTAACTCCATATTTGATTCCTAAAAAAAGAAAATTACTTCTACCTTATATATTATTCATATTATTGACACATATTATACATGTTTAAATTATAAACATTTTTCAAGTACCTAAGTTGTCTTTTCTTGATAATTTTCTTGTAATGTTTATATTGTGTATAATTCACAAATGAGAGAGATCTTTTGAAAAATGTGGAACATTAGATGACTATTTGAACTTGCCAATTTTTAGATTCCATATAAACTTATTGTTGGTGCTATTACATCTCATAGTTAGCACTTTGAATTTGGTAATCTTTCTAATCTTATACTTAGATCTTTAATATATAGTTATTTAAGTCTCAAATCTTTGATCGTATCTCATACCAACTTTTTATATTTTCTATTTATTCTTACTTTGTAAACTTGATCTAGACTTAATTTTGTTGTAAAATTAAGGTTTTGTGTACTAATAATGACATGAAAATTTCACCCATTTTTTTTATTAGCAAGAAATTGTTATTAAAAGAACTTATCTAAGTACCTCTTAACAAAATGATAGGGAGCATAAACACATTCCTGATATTATCTATGATCTTCTCATGATATTATCTATGATCTTCTCATGTCTTCCTTTAATCCAAAATTTTTAAGGAGAAGCTATTCTTACTATTATCTATATTATCAATCATATCCCTACTCCTAATAATTGGTAACGTCTCTCCTTATAAATTCTTGTATAATCGTTCTCCTAACTATCAAACTCTTAAAGTCTTTGACAGTCCTTGTTTTATTCTTCTTTAACCACATGAATACACTAAACTAGAATCATAGGCACAATTATATTGCTTCCTAAGGTATAAGATAGAATACAAAAGATATAGGTATTAGGATTATTTGTCTCAAAGGCTTCCTATCTCTCAATATACGTCTTTTTAGGAGAATACGATCTTAACTCTTTCGAAATTTTGAGTCACTTTGAAACTTTTCTTTAGTTTTTTTTTTCATAATCCCACCATATCTTTGTTTCCTAAAATTTCTCTTATAAGATCATTATCAAAAAATTTTAGTAGTTCAATATAACCTATTCTTGATGCCCTTGTATTTCTATATGGATCCATCACCTCTCCAAATGGCCCTTCTCCATTTTGTCACTTATTAGAACCTCCTACTCCTCAACCTATTCCTCATCATATTTGATCGAGTAAGTCACCCATCTTCCTATTTTGATATATTTATATTTATTCTATTATTATCTTTATATACACTTTGCACCTATCATGAGCAAAACTCCAAACTTCTATGACATAAAAAAAAGGTAGAAGAATTACAAGCATTTACTTGAACAGGTACTTAGGATATGGTTAATTTAGCTATATACAAGTATATTGGTTACAAATAGGTTATAAAATCAAGACTTAATATAATGGATTAGTTGAGTGATACAAACCTTAGGTTATCACGAATGGATTTTGAAGTAAATCACTTATTAATAAAGAAATCCGATATGATATGTAAACTACATAAGAATGGGGGTTGAATTGTGTAATCTTTTTGAAAATATTAATCTTTTAGACTTCTTGAATTTTTTTACGAAAATTCAAATGATTACTAAAATACTTTGCTAAAGTTGATAAGCAATACAACCACAAGTAATATTATCTACTCGTCTAACAACAAGAAAATTAAAAGATAAAGATTAGAGAATAGACACTACGATTTTATACCGGTTCACCTCAAATCTTGGGCTACGTCTAGTCCTCAGAGTTAGTCTGAGATTTCGCTATACTCTTTCAACTTTACAAGTATTCTTTCTATACTTGCAGAGCCTCTTCAGATCTCTCTTATAAAATATTCTTTATCAGCTGTATTAGCCTCTCTAAGCTCTAGCCTTCCTTTCTCTCTCTAAGAAAAGTATTTTTGAGCTTTAGGTTACAGAGATATTTGCTCACTTCTTTCACACTTTTAATATAGAATTTTTGCTAATGTATGTATATGTATCATATATTAGTCTTCAACTAGAACTAGTATTTATAGCCTAAGTCTCCAACTGTCTTCTTGAAAACTGCTTCTTGAATCTTCTAGAAACGATTATTAGTTGAGTTCTGTAACTAGCTTCAACTAACTGTCTGACGTTCTAGAATATCTTCCTTTTGTATCGACTGGAATAATGCTTTTTCTTTTATTATGTTTCGTCTGTTATTCCGCTTCGTCTGTTGTCGCACTTAGTTTGGTATTACACTTCGTCTGATGTTGCGCTTCATCTTGTGTAGTACTTCGCCTTATGTAGTGCTTTGTCAGATATCGCACATCGTCTGGCATTGACTGCGCACCTTCTGAGTTGCCTAATTGTTACATTTTTCTGCATACTTAACAAATTTATCAAAATAGTTCATACATTTTTAAGATTATTATTATTTGATTGTCATCAAAATTAATAGAAGTGAAGTCTTCTTGACTTAATAATCTCTCCTTTTTTTTATGATAACAAATAATCATAATTTTAGAAGATAAAATGATATTTATAGACTAATAGATGAAAAGTATTCTGACGAATAATAAAGCAAAAAAACATAAAAACATAAGAAAAGAATTGCATACTACATATATACAATGCTTTCTTTCTGCTTTCTATCTTCTCTTCTCATTCTCCTCTTTGTCTCTTTCTCTCCCTATTTGTTATTAATAAAAAAGTTCACTCATCGTAGACGCTTTAGAACTTCATAAAATATACATTGCATATCAGTGTGGATCGTCTTGAGGTCCTGTTCAATAATAACTCATAGTAGTGCTACTTCCTTATGAAGATCTCTCATTGAGTCAGCTAGTTCATTAACCTTAGTATGAACGTCCTCAATTTCTTTTAATAATGCTTCCTGAACTTCCTTCTTACTGCGATTTGCTTCCGTCCAATTTATGAAATGCTTCAAGAACTGCAAATTATTAGTAGGATCTTGTTGTATTTCACTAAGTGGATGAAGGTTTTCCACAGCAGATGGTTCTAAAGGTAAAATGTCTAACTCTATAATTTTGATAGAGGGTAGACTGAAAGTTTGTTTTCTTTATGTGAGATCAAGATCATCAGGTCTAAGTAGTTTCAGAATTGGTTGCCCAAGAAGGTGTAATACATCTTTGATTGAAGGTATGAAACCTAAAGGTTTAAAATGCATGGCCATATGCACAAAGATTTCTAAGTTGAAATTAATACCTTCAACTATGATACTTCTGTACTGTCCTTCTTTCACTTTGCCAACTATCTTGAAGTTTTCATCAGTGTTTGAAACTCCAAATTTACTTCCTGATGCTTTTGAAATGTGGTGTGAAACATAGATACCTCCAGGTTGAGCTACATTGCATGCATCATCTATGTTCTTTATAGCTACTTGAATTTGCTCTTCTGTAAGATCATCTTTATTTCCCTCAAGAAACATCTTCTTTTTTCCTTTTTCTTCATTTTTCACAACACAAGGATTGAGCATCTTCCTTGTATATCTGGTACAATTTTTATTAATGTTTTGCTCATAATCGGATGGATTGTATATCGATCCTTTGAAATCTTCAATGGATATGATTTTGCCTTCTTATCTCGCAAAATACCATATAATCGTCGTTCTTCATGACTTAGAAGATGTATTGGCTGATCATTAATCGGTATCGGTTCGATTAGTACCTTGATTGACTTTTTCGAAGGTTCTCTGATAATAATTAAGCTTCTGCTTCGTACAGGTACTGATTCTACTACAATCTTCATTCTCAAATCCTTTTTGTTGATTGGTTGAGAAGAATTGTAAGGTTTCAATTGGTGTTCAACTGTTTTTGCCTTCTGTTGAACATCAGATGAAGAAATCTTCTTCTGACTAGGCTTCACCTTCTTTTGTTCTTCTATTGGTTTAGAAGAAAGTTACTGTTGAGGCTTCTTCCTGTCAAATACCAACTTCCTTTTAATTTTGGTCTCTCTGGATGATTTTACTAATTAGCTAAGCAAAATAGAGACAATTGATCTTGTAGGCTACTGTCTTTTCTCTTCCTTTTCAAAATCTCCATTAAGAATCAGAGATTTCCTCTTCTTCTGTTCTTGTTGTCGTAAGGTCAATAGTCTTAGTGACCTTCTTGACTATTTCGATTTGTTTGATTGAAGTGTCTCCGCCTTTCTCTTTAATGACACTTGTTGCGATGATTGTTGAACTCAGCTTTCCTCTTTCTGTAGAATTGTCTTAGGTTTTATTGGTGCATCAGACGATTTCTCAGTCTTTTCTTCTTCAGATGATTTTCTTATTGATCGAGGTTTTGTTTTTCTTGCAGACGTACTATGTTCACCTCTGCCTCGTCTTACTATAAGCTCCCCCTCATACCTTGCTTCGGGTGTAGAACCTATATCCGCCTTTTCATCAAATTTTATCCCCATTCTGTGAATAGTTATGGCATTAATAATACTCTTCACATCCATCTTTACCCTGTTACCTTTGTCGAGAAGGATTCTAGATTCTCTAAAAATTCTTGTCAACAGCATTCCATATGATAAAGTGCTATAATCTCCCTTTGACTTCATCATGTACTTCAAAATCAAGTATGGAGTATTAATGGGTTTATGATTCAGTAGGTGATACAGATAATGTTCATCGTTCATTGTCACAAGATCTTTCGAGCCTAATCTTGGTAGAACACAATGAAGAAGCAGTGAATGTAGAACCCTAGCTTTCGAAATAAAGGTTGCCGCCTTCTTAACTTCAAGATCACTGCTTCCATAGAGTTGTCGATTAATGTGCATTCTATCTACATGACCTTGAGTAATCCGTCTTGTATTATTAAATAGCTTTATTCCAATACTAGGACACCCATTGACCCTCTCGATAGTATCTTGCGTCACGATAACTGATAAACCATCTACCATTGATACTAAGGTATCGTCTAGCAACTTGGCATTTTTCCAAAACTCATATATCTCATTCAAATAGACCTTTTTAAGAACCTTGAAGAAGTTCTTCCAGCCAACTGCTACAATCTCTAGTTCAATGTCCGTATGATTTTCCTTCAATGATTTGAAATCAACTTGTCTCCCATAGATAAGTGATTGCTTCATTTGTAATCTGTAACAAATAAAAACTAAACACACAAAAGTATTTCGCTTAAAGTAGCGATGTTAGTCTCTAAAAGTAAGAATATGAGATGAAATGAACTTGAAACTTAGAACAAAGTATTGAATCGTCTTGGTTAAGAGCACGAAGCAAGTCGGTTTCAAAGTATTTCAAGAAAATTCTAGAGTAGAAAGTATTTTATAATCTTGAGAAAATTTCCTTCTTATACGTACTCTTGAAAAGTTACCGTTACTATTTACTTAAAAACTTACAACTTTTTATCTTCTTCTTGTATGAATCGTCTAGGTCATGTCGTATCAGACGAATGGTCATTCAGCATTACCATATTTAAGTTCCGTCTGATTTCCTTAAATCTATCTTCACACAAAGGTTTAGTGAAGATATCCGCCCATTGTTGATTCGTCTCAGCAAACTGTAAACTGATGATTCCTCTCTGTACATAGTCTCGTATAAAATTATGTCTAACTTCAATATGCTTTGCCCTCGAGTGTTGTATTGGATTCTTTGATAGCTTGATAGCACTTGTGTTGTCATAGAAGATTGGAATTTGATCTTCTTGTATAAAGTAATCTTCTAACTGATATTTAATTCATAATATCTGTGAACAACAACTTGCAGCTGACATGTATTCAACTTCTGCAGTAAATAGAGCAATTGAACTTTGCCTCTTGCTTGACCATGAAATCCAATTATGACCAAGAAAGTGACAACCTCCACTTGTACTCTTTCTATCAATTCTATCTCCAGCATAATCAGCATCACATTAACCAATCAACCTGAAATCTTTACCTTTCTCATACATTAAACAAAGATCAGTAGAACCTGCCATATATCTCAATATTCTTTTAACAGCAATATAATTAGATTCTTTAGGATCTGCTTAAAATCTTGCATACAAACAAGCACTAAATAATATATCAGGTCTGCTTGCAGTTAGGTAAAGTAAAGAACCAATAATTCATCTAAAGAGGGTTTGATTAACCTTCTTACCTATTTCATCCTTAGATAAAAGGATTGAAGGATGCATAGGAGTTGACATACGTTTAGCCTTTTCCATTTTATATTTGACTAACAGTTCTTTGATGTAGTTTTGTTGATGAATAAACATCTTTTCTTCGGTTTGCTTAATTTGTAAACCAAGGAAAATTTCAATTTACCCATCATACTCATTTCAAATTCACTTTTCATAAGATTTTCAAAATTGGAACATAGCTTCTTAGAAGTTACACCAAAAATAATATCATCGACATATATCTGTACTATAATGAAATCATTTTTGATGCATTTTCTAAACAGAGTCTTATCTACTTGTCCTCTAATAAAGTCATTTATAATAAAAATGAACTTAGACGATCATACCAAGCACGAGGTGCTTGTTTTAATCCATACAAAGCTTTATGAAATCTATAGACATAATC
>JANIJH010000005.1:62373234-62393316 GCA_024520975.1 Erythroxylum areolatum
TTTTATTTATACATGAATTAATGCCCACATTTGAAAGGATTGGACTACATAATAATATTATTTTGGTAAACAACAGTTTTAAATAAGAGTCTTGAAGGATGGATGGTGCGGGTGTTTCCAACGGAATATGTGTATTTGAGGTCAAGAGCTACACAACCCAAGTGAAGATAGCCGTGTATCAGAGAAGCTTTCTTTAGAGAGTGAAAGCTCAAAACTTTGGATATCAAACTAGGAGAACATGGCGGCAGAGACTGTCAGGTTGACACAGTGTGGTTCATCTCCACTCGGCAGCTTCAGTGGCTCTCGAAAGGGACGTAATTCTCTCTCTACTCTTTTTCACTTTCTGGGTCTCCCTCCTTGAGCTTCTCCAATTTCTTCCCCTCTTTCTCACTTCTACGGAAGCCTTTATGTTGGTTCACAGTTTTCCAAGTTGCCTCTTTCACGCCAACGAAACTAGAGCAGAGGAAACTTTTGTACGTACTTGAAGTTTTGTACGTAAGTGATGGAAAGTAACATAAAAAACAGCTTCCCGAAAAAGTTATAATTTGGGCTTTTCTGAAAAGCTTCAAATTTTAGCTTTTGAAAAAGCTATATTTGAGCTTTTAAAAAAGCTATTTCTACTTCAAAAGTAATTTGAAATTTACAGTCAAACAACTACTTTTTCTTTAAAATAGCTTTTGCGGTAGACAAAAGTGCTTTTGGACCCTCCAAAAGCTGAACCAAACAGGGCGAAGATGACGTCATCATAGAAGAAGCGAACAGGCAGAAGAGGAAAAACAAAGAAGAAGATAACGTCATTACAGAAGAAGCGAAAGGCCGAAGAAGCAAAACACAGAAGAAGCAAAAGGCAGAAGGAGCAAAACTAAGAAGAAGCAAAAAGGCAGACGAAGCAAAACTAAGAAGAAACAAAAGGCAAGCGAAGCAAAACTAAGAAGAAGAAAAAAGACAGATGAAGCAAAACTAAGAAGAAGCAAAAGGAAGAAAAAGCAAAACTAAGAAGAAGCAAAAAGGCAGACAAAGCAAAACTAAGAAGAAGCAAAAGGCAGAAGAAGCAAAAGGCAGGAGAAGCAAAAAGGTAGACGAAGCAAAAATAAGAAGAAGCAAAAGGTAGAAGAAGCAAAAAGGCAGCCGAAGCAAAACTAAGAAGAAGTAAAAGGCAGAAGAAGCAAAAAGGCAGACGAAGTAAAACTAAGAAGAAGCAAAAGGCATAAGAAGCAAAACTAAGAAGAAACAAAAAGACAGACGAAGCAAACTAAGAAGAAGAAAAAGGCAGAAAAAACAAAACTAAGAAGAAGCAAAAAGTCAAACGAAGCAAAACTAAGAAGAAGCAAAAAGGCAGACGAAGCAAAACTAAGAAGAAGCAAACTAAGAAGAACCAAAAAGGCAGACGAAACAAAACTAAAAAGAAACAAAAGGCAGAAGAAGCAAAACTAAAAAGAAGCAAAAAGACAGACGAAGCAAAACTAAGAAGAAACAAAAGGCAGAGGAAGCAAAACTAAGAAGAAGCAAAAGACAGAAGAAGCAAAAAGGTAGATGAAGCAAAACTAAGAAGAAGCAAAAGGTAGAAGAAGCAAAAAGGTAGACGAAGCAAAACTAAGAAGAAGCTAAAAGACAGACTAAGAAAAACTAAGAAGAAGCAAAAAGGCAAAAGAAGACGTGTTAGCAAAACACAAAAGAAACAAAAAACAGAAGAAGCAAAACATAGAAGAAGCAAAAGACAGAAGAAGTAAAACACAGAAGAAGTGAAAGGCAGAAGAAGCAAAAGATAAAAGAAACAAAAGGCAGAAGAAGCAAAAGATAAAAGAAACAAAAGGCAGAAGAAGTGAAACATAGATGAAGCAAAAGGCAGAAGAAGCGAAACATAGACGAAGCAAAACACAGAAGAAGATGACGTCATCATAAAAGAAACACATAAGAAGATGACGTCATCACAGAAGAAGCAAAAGGCAGAAGAAGCAAAACACAAGTGAAGCAAAGCACATAAGAAGATGACGTCATCATAGAAGAAACACAGAAGAAGATGACGTCATCACAGAAGAAGCAAAAGGCAGAAGAAGCGAAATACAGACGAAGCAAAACACAGAAGAAGATGACATCATCATAGAAGAAACACAAAAGAAGATGACGTCATCACAGAAGAAGATGACGTTATCATAGAAGAAACACAGAAAAAAAATGATGTCATCACAGAAGAAGCAATAGGAAGAAGAAGCGAAAGACAGAAGATAATTCTTCCTTTACAAGGATCCTAACTTTCAGCTTAAAATCTAAAAATTTCGTACTATATATCGTTAGACAACTTTAACAAATTTTACCTCAATTGAGCCCTGATTTGCCCCGAAGATGGCACACGATTTCTACACTAGAAAAGACTTGGATTTGAAACAAATAACTATAAAGAAACATGCATATACACCTGTGGAACTTTTCAGTTCTAACTCTTTTACCAAAACAACCAAAAGCTCATACATAACTTTATTTACATTATTAACGTTATAAACAAAAGCTTGACACAAAATACAACGTATAAGATGCTCAATATTTTTTTAACATGCTATGAAGTTGTCCAAAAGTGGTTGAACTAACTTAATTACAAAAATTTCTAATATCTTGGAGCTTCTGATGCCTTGCAAGGATTGCTAACCTTCTTGTTCTACACCTAAGGAGAGAGTAGTGGGTGAGCTACACAGCTCAGTGGCTAATATATTCATAGCCATTAGTAATTGACCAAAGTCAAGCATATGTATATGAATGGATATATACAGCAACTTAAGCATTCATTAATTTAGCTCAAAAATTTGTAACATATCACACCCAAAATGATTCATGCTTAACAATTTACTTATGAAATGCACACATAAATGGCTCGAGAGTTCCATAAAATGAAACAGAGAAACTGAAGTTTGCTCCGTAAACAAAACGAGTCCGAATTTTCAGGATCTCATGGCCTCAAGCAGGCAGCCGGGAGAAGGCTATGGGTTAACTTGCACGTGACTAACGAAACGGGTTCCTCTCTTTCCCAACAAAAGCATATAATCATGTTCAGAATCATTTTATCAACTTCTCAAACTTTCATGCTTTTCTTCTTTCCAAACATTCACAAATGATTTCAATTTCTCACAAATCAATTTCAAGCAATGAATAACATATACATACATAGGCAAGAATTTGCCCAATTACACGTTAACTATAAATACATTACCTAGCTCGCGAATAGCAAGTCAAGCTTACCTTTCCCTTTGCTCTTGGTTAGGATTTCCTTGGTTCCCTACAATAACTAAGGTTCAATTCAAAACAATATTTCAATAAATTTTAAAAACTTCAAAAATTACAAAAATTTCAATCAAACACAAACTGAACTCAAATCTAACCTACCCATAACCCATCTAGGTTAGAAAACCCAAGACCTAGTTTAGGAATCCTAAATCAATTGGGTTCTCCTACTCCATCTTCTTCCCACACTAACTTTTTCATTATCTACACTAACTCTTTTCGTTCAATAAAGCAAGAAAGAAAGATGATTAACCTACCTTAACAAGTTTGATTCTCTCCTTTCCTTCTTTCTCCGAAACCTCTCTCCTCTCTCTTCTAATTTCATTTTCTCTCTCTTCTCCCTCTTTAATTCACGATTTTCTCCTCTTCACAAACAAAACAACACATTCTTATCCCATTTCTATTTTTAATGAGCCCAAAAAGTCCATCTTACCCTTTCTTATAAGCTTATGGTCTTCTATGCTAAAGTGATCTTCCAAAAACGTCATTGAATATCCTTATTATGTTAACACTTTAATTCCACTTACCTATTCCACAAATCCCACTAACCTTGACATAATTATAGCTCCAAAATTTTAATATATCAAAACTCTAAAATTATTTTAAATCATGCTTACTTTAAAGAAAAAAATTTTCAGGGTCCAACATAAGCAACTACACATGATAACATTGTTGGGAACATAAAAGGAGAGAAATCACCAAAAACATGTTAGTATTCTAAGGCTCCAATCCCAACATCCAAAAGATCAAATGAAAAATTGACTGTTTAGAATGTAGCTGATTGTCTCAATAATACACTTCCAAATTTTCAGCTTGATTAAATAGTAGATGAGTGCAGATTGAGGAGAAAGATGAAGTTGGTCATCCAAAACTCCCTTGCAACTTTTCTGCACTATGTTCCCTTCTTTTCTTGCTTTTTGCCGACTCTTACTATCGAAGAAGAGGCTGGATACTATAAGTCAACAATTAATTAATATAGGGGGCCAAAAATATAGATTTTTCTACATAAGAAGGGACCAAAACCCAATACTAAGCAATAGAAATCTTTTTCTTCAAAATTATGAAGGAAAAAAGAATGTTACACAACTACTTAGTGAATGAGAAGACGCACAAAAAAGAGAAATCTCGCTTTTTTGAATTTGAATATTTGTTCTTATTTGATAGCGTTTACATTGAAATTGGTTGCGTTAATTTTATCAATTTAATTTTATCAAATTGTACTACTTTTACTATGTTATATACGACAATATAATTTACAATGTTTGACATTTTGTTTTATGTTTTAGTCTTAGAATAACGATTTTTAATTTTATCTACTTATTGTTTTGTGCAATGAAGTAGTGAAATCATAGAAAATAATGTAAACGTAAATGAGAATATGACAAGTGGGGGATATTTACAGAGGATTTTTGAAATATTTAATTCCCATAAATTTCAGTCTGATTCTTTTAGCATTTGTCAAACTTCGCGGCTGGAGTTGATCCTAGTCCTATCACTTCCAAAAGCATACTTCCACGTAAAACATGGATCGAAAGTCAAAGACAAAAAACAAGAGCAGGAAAAATTTGGGAATCCTTCAGCTTTTAATAGATCTCAACCATCCAATTTATTGCATGGGATGGTTGAGATCTATTAAGAATGTGGGGGAATTGTAAAAGAACAAAAGATTTGTTCCCGAAAGGTTTATTATAACAAACACTTTTAGATTCTAAAAGTTATTTTTGTCTTCCTCGATAAAAAAAAAATTACAAAGACCGTTTGATCACCCAATTAAGAATGAAATCATTATCTCTTCATTCAAATTCCAAAAGATTAAAAAGAATATTTGACTTGGTTGCATCTATTCAACACTTCCAACTACTCATTGATTGGGATTTCATCTAGTTTTATTCATTTTCTGGTGTTACTGTTCTAGGTCTGACAACCTTTGTTTGGTTGTTGTTATTAATAACTCCCTCTAATTAGCTAGTCAACATGAGTGCCAAAATTAACTAAAATTACCCACTTATGAAAATACCACTCAACCGGTTGAAATTATTGTAAGTTACATGCATACCAGTTATCTAATTTTTATATAAAAAAAATTGTGTAAAATTAATGTAAAAGGTACCCAAGAGTCAGGCAATGCGGAGTTAATTATGGTCTTTGACAAATTTTAAGTGGTCAATTAACTTTTTTCTTTGGTTTGTATTGTCTATTAAATCTTTCTTCTAAAATATGTTTCATAAGGTTTAAATGAGAATTTTTTTATAGTTGTTTGTGGGATATTTTCGTCATTTATAATTATGTTTTAGTTGTTTTTGATAAGTAAAAGAATTCCATATTATTGAGACACTTCTGAATATTCATTTGTCCCCTCGTGTTAATTAAGCTAATTAAGGGCGACGGAGGACAGAGGATGTTCCTCCATTATTGGAAATTCATTTCCACAGGGCTTATACATTAAGGCACCGCTAAAGCATAAGCAGCTTAACTGATGGCAGCCCTCTACTCATAACTACGTTTTTATTCTTCTTTCTTTCGGGAGGACATATGTCTTATCATCGGATAACTTCAAAGTTGTTAGTACTTAGTAGTTACTATGCAATACATATGCGAGGGATGTTCATGTTTCTCTTTTACTTTCTAACTCTATATGATTGGAGGCATGAGTAACTACATACTTAACTCACTCTTAATTTTGTTGGTCCTACTTCACTTTACATGACAACAAACATCCATAACTCCTTAGTTCTTAATTAACTGATTTATTCTTTTTATTTAAATTTACATGAGAAGAGATAGCTCTCACCTATGTGTGTCCACCCAGAGATTTGTGGACTCATTGATATAGGCAAAGATGCGCATCCACGTACCTTAGGTTATTAAATGGATTAATTAAGGATTTTATTGTTAAGCTTTTTAAACTTTAGGTAAATTTATTAACTAATGTTCAATTTATTAACTTTATGCAAAAAAAAATTATTGTTCAATTTATTAACTTTCACAATTTTTGAAACACTACCTTAATTAAATTGAACTCATCGGCAAAGTCATATTTTGTCTTCGCCCTTTCGATTTTTCAATGTATCATTCCTTAGCACTGTCCTATTTGATCCAAGTAAAAATTAGAATTAATGATTTCTTATTCCAACTGCCAAACCTTATGGAATCATTACTCTTTTGTTATGTACTAGTATTTTAATACGGCCTCAATTAATAACAAGAAAATAATTTCTTTTTTTTTTTAAGTTTGATAAGCCTTTTATTTTTAACTCATTGATAGATTTATAACTTATCTCCTACTTTTCTTAATTGAAAATAAGATAATTGAAGCGTATATAAATTGATATATAAAATTCATATGCTAATAAGCTAAGATCCTCTCTACCACGGAGTCTCTGGCCGAAGTTGCTGAACTCCTTGCAAGAGTTCTTAGGGGACCTTATTGCCCACTTCTGTCGGCGCTGAACGGGAGAGAATCCGGTCCCGGGTTGAATCATACTGCGAATTCTCAATTTATGGGTAAAGAGGAGTGCTCTAGATGATGATTGCAAAAGTTGGATTTATTAGAAAGAAAATTGTTATTCATAAACAATTATAAATGTGAAAAGAATTCTTAACTCTGGTCCATTCCAAACTAAAATAATTAAGATGTATATAGCAGAGCAGCAATTCAATAGTAGAAGAGTGAGCTTAATTAGATTTAGATCATTTGCTAAAGATCATATATCTAAATGAAGAATCAAATAGCATAAGTATATATATCTTCAACCTCATAAAATTGGAGAACTAGGAAAAGAAGATCTTGTATGAAAATGAAAAATATCAGCACAGCCACCAAGATTATCTATGGTCGTCATTCAATGCCATAAGATAAAGCAATGTTTATGCAACAATATGTCAGTATACACTAGCCACCGGCTTGCGTGATTTCCCCACAAAATTAAACCATATAGACTCTTCTCATTAAAATTCTTAATTAAATCTCTCTCTGTCTGCTTCTGCCACTATTCGTCCACTATCTCTCCCCTTCTCACCTATATATACCCTCTCCATCAAGATCCTTTTGCAAAACCATAGATCACTCTCTCAGAAAAAGCGAACATGGGTTCTCTTCCTCTCCTCCTAGAAAATTGCATGGGAGTCCTCCAACTCTACAGCGATGGCACCACTTTCCGGTCTGACAAGATAGAGTTTCCCATGTCAATTGTTAGTGACGACTCGGTCCTCTTCAAAGACTGTGTCTTTAACAAACAACTTGATCTACATCTCCGTCTCTACAAGCCAACTTCTCCCTCTAAGGCAAAGCTTCCTATTGTGGTTTTCATACATGGAGGTGGTTTTTGTGTCGGTTCGCGGCTATGGCCTAACTGCCACAACTGTTGTCTCCGACTAGCCTCCGGTCTCAGTGCCGTTGTCTTGGCACCTGACTACCGTTTGGCTCCAGAGCACAGGCTTCCGGCTGCTGTTAACGACGGAGTTAGTGTTATGCAGTGGCTGCAAGTTCAAGCCTTGGGTGAGAATAGTGATCCATGGTTGAACGTGGAAAGGGTTGACTTTGACCGGGTTTTTGTTATGGGTGACTCTTCTGGGGGTAATATTGCACACCATATTGCAGTTCGGTTAGGGGCCGGTTCAACTCAACTGGAATCGGTTCGGGTACGAGGTTATATCTTGATGGCTCCTTTTTTTGGTGGTGTTGAAAGGACAACGTCAGAGGAAGGGCCTAGTGAAGGAATGTTGAACTTGGAGATACTTGATAGGTAACTCTCTTGATATCTAATCTTACAAAGCAAATACATGAACTCTTTGATAGTTGGTAGGTTACTCTCTTTAATGGGGAAGAGATTATATTCCTTTTATGTTTTATGAGCATCCATTCATTTAATAAATCAAAACCTACAAAAAATGAATAAATAGATACTCATAAATTAGAGTAAGAATAGTATAATAGGTCTGAAATTTTCTTTACTTGACATCTAATCTTATCAAGCAAATGTATACACAAATAATTCACCAGAATGGCTTGTCCAATAATTCAACTTAAATCTCTACATTATTAACTATTAACTAAAAATTAAAAAATTAAATTAGTCTAACTGCAAAATCTTTACGCCGATCTGAAATTGATTGAATCGTTTTAACTAATATGAGTCATTGGTCATAGTCAAAATATACGACTTTCATATTAAAAACTTCGACAAATTGACAACCTATGTTTTAGGTCTGTCTATTTTGTCTTAAGCACGGCGGCTTAACGACGTTATCTTCTTCTAACCAATTAATGTTAGAAATTTAATTTATGTCCCATCTTCTGTCCTGGAATTGGAGGTGACTTCGCACACACACATAAGAAATAAATAAACACGTTTGCTCGAGATCCAATGATATGCCACATCATATCTATTGTTCTATGCCTCCTTTAAAGTTAGGTAGAATACATCCAAATGCGTACTGATCTATATAATTCAAAGATAAATTGTCTTTTCTTCTAGTAGACAATCCCAAGTAACGTTAAGTGAAGGTAATAAGTTAAAAGTTATATATATATATTATATTCATTATTTTAGTAACTTTCTTGACATTTAATTCATATTAACTAAATTAATTTGCATACTTTACGTTACTTGATGATGTTTAAAGGTGTTTTAAATAATATCAGTCATGATAGCTATGAAAAATTATAATACTTAGAAAAATATAGAATAATACTAACCTATGCAGATAAGGGTGGACAGAAGACAAAATCACCAATAACTAATCAATTATTTAGCTTAAGACATAAATTTGCTTCGATCATGAAATTGATCAGTTAATACTGATCAAAAGCGTAATTTCATTTTCAGAACTAACTAAACTTTCAGAAGCTGCATCAATCAGAGCATATATATATATATATATATATTGTTAAACCCTTTTTTTTAATGCCACACGACAGATTTTGGAGGCTTTCTATACCTGTTGGAGAAAATAGAGACTACACTTTGGCGAACCCATTTGGACCGGGTAGCTTGTGTCTTGAACCGGTTGCTCTTGATCCAATCTTGGTGATTGTTGGTAGCAATGAACTGTTGAAAGACAGAGCCAAGGACTATGTGAAGAGGTTAAAAGACATGGGTAAGATTGTAGAGTACAAAGAGTTCGAGAATAAAGAGCATGGTTTCTTCACGAACAATCCCTACTCAGATGTTGGAACTGAAGTGATTGGAGTTATCAAAATGTTCATGTCTGAAAGCACTCTTCTTAGTTAAATCATTTAAAATAAGACTAAAGTTCAGTTAAATAAGATTGTACCGAAAGTATTTTGAGTTTCTACCCAGTGTTAATACTTTGATGTGTTGTTAGCGGTGTTACAAGCGGCTTGTAGACGCAACTAAAGTTAGTGGCTTTAAAAGATATTCTCTTTTAATTCAGTGTTTTATAACCAAACTGGCTTTATAAAAGTAAAACAAACATCACCTAACCTTTAAAGAAAATAAATAAAAAGAACAAAAAGAATATGTCATAATTCAACTACAACAGAAACTTTATTTGGCTACAAAAAAATTGTTGCTAAAAGTCCCGAAATTGACGCTAAAAGTCATCAGTAATGAATTATATTCGTCGTAAAATATATTGCCAAATTCTCGTACCTAAAAACTATAGGTGACATCTTTTGCTAATCGTCACTAATAATTTTTTTCCTATGCTTTATTTTTATGACAAAAAATTATTAACGACGTTTCGAGAAATTATCGCTAATACCTTCTAGCTATGCTTAGTTTTCGCAGTAAAAAATGGTTAGCTACGTGATGTGAATATGACCATGGTACTTTGTAAGGGATATGAAACCAAAGATAAATTAGTAATGTCGGCAAGGCCAATAATAAGATCAAGAGCTAATAAATTTAAAGAAGTACTTCAATGCTACCTAGGTCAAATTATAGATGGCCTGGAATCTTAAGAGACAATGAGGGCCAATGGTATCATAACTAATCAAGTTGGACGAAATGTGCAAGAAGACTTTCATTATTGTTTAATTAATTATGTTTCGTTAGAAACATAACTTTTGACAGCCCCCTACTTGTGTCTTGGGCTTATTTAAAATTTTTAGGTTTAATGAATTGTATTTTAGAAATATTAGTTTGGGCTTTAATTATTTTGGTGAAAAGCCCATGTTTAAAGGCTTTTTACGTAATTAGGGTTTCATTCTTTTCAAGGGGTATAAATACATCATAATAAATATTGTTGAGAGTTAGATTGGTTGAATAACTTAAGGGGGGATTTCTTGTCTTCTTCTATTGCTTCAAGAATATATTCTTATCAAGATAAACGCTTGTGGCGAATTTCTAATTTTGTTTTCAAATCAACCTTATTATACGCATTTCTTTTTAAATAATTGATTGAGGGTTCATTAAGGTTGGGGATTTCATCTTGTTTATATTCTATACAAAGTGTGTGTTTAAGGGGTTTCGAGTTCTTTAGCCTTAAGGTTCTGCATCATTTGCTATCAGAGTTTGGATTAGGATAAATTCTTATTTATCTTGTGTTTATGTGCTGTTATTACTGTTATTTTCTGTTAGAACTCAAAATTAGGGTTCATCTTATTATTGTATTTTTTGGAGAAAATAATTAATAGTACATGAAGAAAACGTAGCTACAGTAATCAAATCAAAAAAAGGAAAAAAGAAAAAAAATTTGGGTTGACATGATTATAAGATTTTCTTTTGGTGGCTTCCTATTTTGTTTAGTGTCTTTATATCTTTGCATTCAAGTTGATTTTTCCATTAGTGAAATTTCAATTCTCGCATTTATACATTAGTTTCGTCATTTCATTCATTCTAGATTTCTATTTTTTATCTCTTATTGTTTCTTTTTGTTTCCATTTACACTATAATTAACAAATTGATTCTTATTAATTTAAATTATGTATTTTTTTAGGCATCATACATCATTTCCTCTTATGTGCCCATTTTGCCTTCATTCATTTTGGTATACTTGCTTCTAGATTTATGTTCATCTTCTTTCTTAGGTATTTCCATTGCAGTCCTAAATCTTAATTTGTTGTATGTGCATTACCTTGACTAGAAATTGAATTCTGAAGTGCAATTGAGGACATCAAAGTGAAACACAAGTGGAGTGTTTTCTTTTGGGTGAAAGACATAAGGGAGTGACTTGTGAGGTCATAGTGACTTATGAGGTCATCTTTTATTGCTAAGCATTTTCTTGCAGCTTTTGTCATAAGAATGGCTAGTAGAATGGATGGAAAGGAAACATTATATGAAGAGAATGACAATGTGCCTGATTTGAAAGTGATGTATAAGGCATTCATAAATGAGTTCAAGAAGTTATCTACTAGTATGGATGGGATAGAAGAGAAAATTAATGAAACCAGTAGAATCCAAAATCGTAGTAGATCAATTGGCAGTCATAGGAATCAGGATGAAGAATTGGAAAGAATATATGATGAGTATGAAGATTAAGTGCAATCCGTGAGGGGTAAAATAAGGAGGGAAGAAAGAGTGGAGAGAAAAGATAGCAACATAATGTCAAGAAGATGAAAATTTCGTCTTTCAAAAGTAGAAATGATGCTGAAATATACTTGGAATGGGAAAGAAAGGTAAACATGATTTTTACTTGTCACAACTATTCTGAAGATAAGAAAGTGAGATTGGCAGTAGTGGAATCCTCTAATTATACATTATTTTAGTGGGATGAATTGGTAAAGACCAGGAAGAGGAATAGGGAATCACCTATATCCACTTGGGAAGAGATGAAAGGAGTGATAAAGAATAGGTTTGTGCCATCTCATTACTATAGAGAGTTGCACCAGCAATTATAAAGACTCATACAAAGACCTAGATCAGTAGAAGATTATCACAAGGAGATGAAGATGCTATTGATTAAAGCTAACATAAAAGAGGGGGGAGAGGTGAAAATGGCTCAATTCGTGGGTGAATTGAATAGGGCAATTGTTGATGTAGTTGAGTTGCAATGTTATGTAGAGATGGAGGACCTAGTGAACATTACCATGAAAGTGGAGGGGCAACAAAAACAAAGGAGGATAGTCAAGTCTTTCTCAAATTCTAATAGCAAATGAAATCTAATGTAACATCCTGTTACCTATGTTAGGGCTATAATTGAGAATTATGAGAAATTTCTGAGAAATTAGAAAAATGCGCATCATGCATAATTAATAGTGACATACACATTTATTTTGCACATTCATATGATTGTACATGAATTCATTGGCATTTCCAAATAAATTTGATTTATAAGTGGGAATTGTGGATTAAATTAGAGTATATTAAATGTGATTTGGCAATTTTGGTATATTTGGGATATCAAGTAATTTTTGCTAAATTATTTAGAGAGTAATATTATTATTTCAGAATTTTTGGTAAATTTTAGAAATCTTCGAAAAATTTTGAGATATTTTGGACCAATTATAATGTGACATGTGGCAGTCTTATATAAGTGACAAATGGCTTGTTTGTGTAATGACAAGTGTAAGGCATGCAAGCCTACACGTAGCTTGTGTTTACGAGTGGCTTATACTGGGATTAGGAAAAGATCACTATAGCTTATGTTCTTCATTAAATTCTCTTCACTATTTTCATCACCGAATAACTATTGATTGTGCCTTTGTGTTGTTGAGTTACTCTTTGGAAATTTACAGCTGAACCTAGTAAGTAGTTTTGCTTATGTTTAGTTTCTGGTGTAAATATATATACATGCATGCATGGAGTTGTGAAGTTTGGTTTCGGTGTTGAATAAAGTAGATGATTGATTTGAGAATTAGGAATTGTTTAACATTGTGTTGAATGGACTCTAGATTGGAAAATATGTATATACTCTATTTTGGTTTTGAGAAAACCGAAATGGTACATGCATACATTGTGTCTGTTGTTTATCAGTAGAAATGAAGTTTGATGTTTAAGTTTGAATCTTGGTTTTTGAATTGTGTGGGAGTTGATGAGCTAAAAATGAGTTAGAAGAATTGTTTTGAATGTTATTTGAGTTAATTGATGTGAGAATAAGCGTGAAGAATGCAGAAAAATGAGAAATTACAGTAGAGTGAGAATGTGAAATCTGGGAAAAAATGAAAGAAAAAGACGTTTTAAACACAGAAAAGTTCGCCACAGCCAACTCTTTTTAGTTCACCGTGGCCAACTTGAAGGACTTGATTTTTGTAAAAGTTCACCATGGAAAACTTGAAGGAGTTGATTTCTATAAAATTTTGCCACGACAAATTTTTAAGAAAATGTCAAAGAATTTTGCTATCTAAAAAGTTCGCCGCGGCCAACTTTTGGCTCGCCATGGCAAAGTTTCCTGACAGCTTAAACATACTTTGATATTTTAGGCATAACTGTAATTATCCAAATGGGATGATTTTTAATTTGGAGTAAACTAGAGACATAGGGCTACAAATGGTATGAAGAAATCGAGTTTTAATTATATCTTCAAGAATTTCAATTTTTGATTGGAAGTTGACGTAAGAATTCTGCTGAAGCTCAATGACAGTCTAAAGTATTTAAGGTATAATTTTTGGTATACTAAATCAAATTTGATGATCTTGGAGTCATTAGAAACTTAAGACACTATAGAACAACTTTTCAGAAGGAAGTCTTGCCTAATTTTGTCATTTACCATATCAGATTAATTATGCAAAGTTGACCTGAAATCATACGGGTAGAAAATCTGAAGTGGTCAATTAAATTATGTAATTGATTTTACATTGATTTATTTTGGCCTAAATTATAAGTACCAAATAATATTAACGAGGGCTTTGATATCTGATCGATTTGATGATGAAAATAATTATAAGATACCCAAAATTTCCATTGAACATGCATTGTGCATATTTTATATAAGTACATGTGCATAAAGGAATACTTATACATTTGTGCAACAATGTGATATTTGTGAATGTGTTGTGTATGTTCTAGAGGAGCCAAGTGGATGCTAGACAAACATTGCTAGACCATCCAGGCAATAACATATTGGAGCATTCTGTGAGTCAACCTAGATGATTTCGTAGGATTGATTGGATTTGAATTTAATTTGATTTGTTAAACTTTCAATATTATTAAACTACTTGTGAGTTGTTTCTGGATTTCGGACCTGAGGTCTGAGGAGTTTAATAGTTGGGCATGCATTGGGAGTGTTTTGATTTGATATGAATTTGACATTTGAGTTTCAACGAAAGTTGAATGCCGGACTTAGGTCTAATGACTGTGAAATCTTGTCTGAGCATTTGTATAAGATTGTGATATATGACATATTCAGTATTTGATGCATTTCATACAATGCATGTTCAGATAAAGGTGTTGCGACTTGAGTAGACAGTTTGAAGTGCTTCCACATAGAGCTTTGCTCCGTAATATATGTTCTACATGTAGAGCTATACTCAGTGATTCTGTTTTGACTAAGCCCTATGAGCCAGTATTTGTATAAGTATGTGATAGACACTCAGTCACAACAATAAGAAAGAATGTGAGTCTCATGCATATAGTGTTTAAATAAGATTGAAATTTATGAATGATTTGCAAAGTTATAATGAGTGACCATGTGTTATGCCATGTTGTGTGAATATCTGAAAATTAATTATATGTTCTGAATGAATATCTGTGATATATGAAATGTGTTATGAAATTCGGTGAATTTATCAATGATGGTTCACTTATTGAGTTTGCAAAACTCATCAAAAAATTACAATGTGGTTTTTTAGGTACGAGACAGAAGACCTAGTTCATTAGTCAGAACTTAAGGAATCTTTTGGATAGAGAAATGGCTCAAAGGTCTATCAGCTGACAACATAAGTGATATAGTTTTTTTTATTTTTGTAGTTTTGTTAGAGCCTGTATAAGGTTTTGTAAATATTTGTTTGATGGAAACAGTATCAACTTTATGAATGAATGAAGTGAATGGTTTAAAAATTTAGCAACTTTCGAGTATGTTAGATGATGCCATGTGTAAGTTGACATTGTTATTGCTCTAACATGCCATTTTTTTAGGGAATGTACTTGAATATCCTTCGGGTATTCAGGTATTTACCTTGTGGTAGTGGGATGCTGCATTCAAAATGGAGCAAAAATGAAGATAAGAAGAGGGAGCACTGTTCGAATTCCAAGGAGAAAGGAAACAAGTTAAACAAAGGCAAGGAGAGGAGTACTTCAATTAAAAAAAGTACCATTGATTCATCCTTTAAACCTTTTAAACATAAGGATATTAAGTGCTTTAAATGTCAAGGGCGTGGTCATTATGCATTTGATTGTCCTAATAGTAAGACTATGTTTATTAAGGGTGGTGAAATTGTTTCTGAGTCTGATGATAGTAATGAATCTGATGGTAGTGATTTAAGTATGCCACCTTTGGAAGATTTTTTTGATGTTGATGAGAATGTTGAGTATGCTATGAAGGGTGAATCTTTAGTTGGTAGACATGCATTAAACTTGAATGTGAGGAAAGTTAACCTAGAACAAAGGGAGAACTTATTTCACACGAGATGCTTAGTAGGTGGGAAAGCTTACAGCATAATTATAGATAAGGGTAGTTGCACTAATGTGGCTAGTACTACTTTGGTAGAGAAATTGGGGCTAAAATGTGATAAACCCCCTAATCTATATAGACTTTAATGGTTGAAAGAAAGTGGTGAAGTTAAAGTTATTAAGCAAGTAGTTATTGCATTCTCTATTGGTAGATATGCGAATGAGTTGTGTGCGATGTCATGCCTATGCAAGCTAGTCATATATTGTTGGGTAGGCCATAACAATTTGACAAGCATGTTATGCAAGATGGGTACATGAATAAGTATTATTTTATGTATAATAGGTGAAAAGTTACCCTTACTCCCTTATCACCTAAGAAACATACCTTGAACAATTGAAAATTCAACAACCATCAAGCGGGGATTCAAGTAGTGAGGTGAAAAGGAAAGAAGAGAGATAAGAGATAAGAGGTCATGAGAGAAAAGAATAAAATTAAAGGTTCAATGGTGAGTGACCGCATAAGTGAGGAAAAGAAAGTGGAATATGCATGAGAGAAGAAGTTGGTGAGTAAAAAGAAAGAAAAAATATGAAAATAAGCAAAGAAAAATTAAGAGGAGTGAAAAATTAAGACACAATCATGTTTTTATGCAAAAGAGAGAGAGTTAGAGAGTACATACTTAGGTAAAAGAGCTTTAATCTTGATTAGTTTTAAAGAAACTTTGTTTACTAACAATGACCTTGACCCAAATTTGCCATAGTGTTTGTGACCTTGTTGTAGGGTGATTAGGTTCCATAACAAAGGAAGTCAAAACTTGATGTAAGGGGTGATGGACCATTCCAAGTGTTGGAATGCATCAATGACAATGTGTACAAGATAGACTTGCCAGATGAGTATAATGTTAGTGCTACTTTTAATGTTTCTAACTTAACTCTTTTTGACTTTGATTCAGATTCAAGGACAAGTCCTTTTGAAGAGGGAGGGGATGATGCGAGCACGACCATAGTACTTTGTAAGAGATATGGAACCAAAGATAAACTAGTAATGTCGGAGGAACCAATAACAAGATCAAGAGCTAAGAAGTTCAAAGAAGCGCTTTAATCCTATATGGGACGAATTGTAGATGGCATGGATTCACAAGAGACAATGGTATCATAACTAATCAAGTTATGCAGAATGTGTAAGAAAACTTTCATTCTTGTTTAATTAATTATTTTTCATTAGAAGCATAGTTTTTGGCAACCCACTACTTGTGTCTGGGGCTTGTTTAAATTTTTTAGGTTTAATAGGTTGTATTTATAAACAATCATTTGGACTTCTATTATTTTTGTGAAAGACTCATGTTTAAAAGCCTTTTACATAGTTAGGATTTCACTCTTTTTAAGGGTTATAAATACATCATAACAAACATTGTTTAGGTTTAGATTGGTTGAATAACGAATTATTAAGGGAGGATTTCTTGTCTTCTTTTCTTGCATCAAGAATATAATTCTTATCAAGATAAATACTTGTAGCAGTTTTCTATTCTTCTTTTCAAATCAACCTTATTCTATGCATTTCCTTTCATATAATTGATTGGGATTCTTTAGGGTTAGGGATTTGGTCTTGTTCGTCTTCTATCCAAAGCATATGTTTAAGGAGTTTCGGGTTCTTTAACCTTAGGATTTTGCATCACTACATTTTCTAAAACATATTCAAAGATTTTTATTTTTTAGCTACATTTCTAAAAATGTAGCCAAATGTTTTTCACTACATTTTGTTAAATACTGTCAAATTTTTAATATACATTGTAACGAAATGATATACCATATTAATTATAACTTTTGTCATATTTTTTATCCATATTATTATATATAATATTTAGATTTTTATTGTTAATTTAGTATATAAAAATTGATAATTTGAAGCATTGTATATAAAAAGTAAATTATCATTAAATTGTACAACAAAAAGAATATTCTTCGATACAAAAATTTTAATTACAACCTTAATAATTTTTATAAACTAAATAATGAATATAAAGACTAGATTACAAATTATAAATACTGAGATTATAAAAAAATTACAACGTAATTGAGACGACTAACTAGGGTTATCCATGTTGATGAGAACAACTTCATACCTCAGCCATCATATATGAAAGATAAGTCATGAGAATCATGAAAGCAACCTCAAAATCGATAGAGTGCCGGAAATTATGCATAATTAAGTTAGTTTTTTTTCAATTAGGAAAGAAAAAAAGGCATCATATATGAAAGATAAGCAAACCAATTAAATATTATGGGATTAAGCAGAACTAAAGACCATTATTAAGCTAAATAATGCACCCATAAATAAGTCAAATAATGTCCTATAGAAACAAAAATAGCCACTAAAACCACTGGTATTTAATATGTTTGTAGTTATTGATCAAGAACAAGTGGATGGGGAACTGTTATTCACCTGATTTGTCATTGTTGATTGTCAACTTGAGCAGTTTAAAGTAAAGTTCAAATGGTGATAGACCAAAATATCTAGCGTGAAAATTATTTCTAGTTCTATTCCAGAACATAGATTACTTGGAAATTTGAAGACCAGACAGAAATCCATTGTTTCCTAGAATTCTTAGGTACTTTTTTTTCCAAGAAAAGAGGTTCTTTCTGCTATATTGGGAGTGACTTCCATTCCTTTTGCCTTTCTAATATGTTGGGATTTTTACAAATTTATATATCCTAGTACTTAAATGGGTTTCTCTCAATCTTTGTCTCAACTAATTAGTACTTAACAAAAACATCTAAGAACAAAAAAGGTACTAAGATGTAACAAGTAGTGTGCAAAAGCACACAAAATTGACTATCTTAGACATAATTATCAGTCAAATGTACAAAAGAAATATGGATGCACATGCTTAATATTCTTGCAAGTAGCAGGAGCACCACTATTTAGAAGTACATTGTCATTTCCCATAAGTGTATATGGACATGCTCTAAGCTCTCTAAACTTGTGCAAAAATAAGGACAGTATCCACATAAATAGTTGGGAGCAATCATTATACACATTTAGTTGGTAGTATAGTAAGTCTAAAGAAAGTAGCACGAAATTTTTAAAAGTAAAAGGAAAAGAGCTAATAGTGCATAACTAGAATCATATTTCTATCATTGTACATATTTTAACTTGGAATTGTTGGTGGAAAACGCACGAGGACAAAACACAAAAGCAGAGGAGGTCAACATCATAAAGTTCCTACCTTTTTTAGAACATTTTTGTAACTTGCCTTGCTAATTAATGAGGAAGCCAACACAAACATATCTGCACCTCTGTAACTCAATGGTCTCAACCTGCTGTAATCTTCCTGACCTTTGATGGGTATAAGAAGAAAGGTTATAACAAATTTGATAGTGAACCAACCTACCACCAGCCTCTGTAATTACCACAAGCTGTAACTTCAAGAGCTCTAAAGTGAATGAATACTTAATAACGTACCTGTAGCAACCCACAATCTCAAATGGACAATGTTCCATACACAGACATATTAGCATTGAAATTATCGAACACTGTGGGTATAATCCTGCCAAATCAATGACATACACAAACAAGTAATCAAAAATTAGAGTCTTTGCCCAACATATCTGCTTAAATACAAACCAACTTCAAACTCTTGAGTAAAGTGGAGACCTCTCAAGTGTCTCTTAACAAAACCCTTATCATTAAAACAAACACAATTACAAAACCTGTAAAAGATATAGGCCCTATTTGGCAATCAGCTGATTGCATTAGCTGTTAGCTGATAACTGATTATATCAACTGATTTAACCAGTTGATTGCATTAGTTGTTTTTCATTTGATGTTTGGTAAAATTAGCTATTTAGCATTAGCTTTTTATGTGTAAAATGACTTATGAGGATATGATTTTAAAAAAACTTATAAGGGTATGAATATTATATATCTTAGTATTTCGTTTAATATTCTTATAGGAATTTAGATTTTAGATATTAAATTCTACAAAAATTAAGTTTATAACTCTATTAAAAAGCATAGAACTAATATGATGATGATGATACATCCAAACATAAAATATAACAATACACATGAAGTTTAATAACACAATTCAAATAGAGCAAAAGAAATGAACATTATCATTTAAAGTAAAGGTTTATAATAATTCAAGAACAACGTCTAACTACCATTAAACTAGAAGGAATATTATCAGGAATAGTTGTCATCTCCTGAATTCTTTCTTCTTCAATGTCTTCTTGTGTAAAGTTAAATTCAACATCTTGAAATACATCTGGAGGTGTAAATTCAGGATCTTGATCGATGATGCTAAAAGCTGGGTCAGCGATTGCACTTCTTCTAATATAGCTATGCAACGCAAAAGTT
>JANIJH010000005.1:62403222-62414122 GCA_024520975.1 Erythroxylum areolatum
TGAAATAGTACTTTGGTTGAAAATGTTTTCGTATCGCGGGCCCCAAATTGTTTACTGATTTCCGCGCACTCGATTGTTTTCAAAAAGAAAAATGTATTACCGAGTTTTGAAACTATTTTAATTGCTCTAGCATACCACCCTGGTGAGATACGGACTCGGATATCACCATCGATATCAGGTTCGGGTCTTGCTGGAGTGGGGTGCTACATATATAATTTCACTTTCAATTGTTACAAAGTAGTTAGGAATTTGAATTTCATTATAAAATATATTCTTTAAAATTTTAAAGAATTATTATAATCATTAAAGATGGATTAAAAAAAGAAAATAACATGTATCATCTAATTTGTAAAAAATGAATTAATTGGTAAGTGATTAGTTTTAATGATGTATATAATAAATCAATCATGCTATTTATACTTAATTTTCCTAAATATAGTATTAGAGTGAGTGAATATGAATCTTGATAATATTTAATCTAAACTTTCTTGTGTTTATTTTGATAGAATTAATTTGATGGATCTAACATTATTGGCAAATTAAGAGAGGCAAGACTTAGGTAATTTGGATATGTTAATAGGAAACACCCAGACGCTCCAACAAGAAGATGTGAAAAGATAGTAAGATAGTGCTCAATGACTGTAAAAGAAAAAAGGAGCGCCTAAGAAAACTTAGGGGCAGGCAATCAAGATTGATATGGCAATGTTGGAACTTATCGGTGACATAATTGTACCTGCAATAGAAAACTTTGATATACTAAAATTCAAATAAAAGATCCTTCGTAAAGAGATTCTTATAATTAATTATTTGCATTGTAGTCAGCATAAACTTGTAATAGATAGTACTTATCTCTTAAGGATTTAGCTTGATTTAGTAACTCTTTATTATTATTATTATTATTATTATTATTTGTTGTCACTACTATCATTATTATTATTACTATCTTTTTGATTATAAACTTTTGTTTACGATTATTACTCTTGCTATTCTTAGTCTTGTTATTATACTTAGTATTAGTGTTATGACTGTTAGAGAAGTACTCTAAAGGCAATTTCCTTTAACACTTATTGTACAAAATCTTTATGATTAATAAAAAGACATTTTTCGTTAATTTGATGTTTATGTTCTTTATGAATTAATAGTGATCTTAAATCAAATTAATGAAGTCCTTGATACATTACATAGTATGAAGGAAATCATGATGAAATCATAATAATGAGATTCCTATCATGTGCAATTATGTTAGAGTATCTAAATTATCCCTAGTCATAGGATTAATGAGACGAGACATTATTAATTCGGACAGACTAGTACATGTTATACTCCTTGATTAGATTAAGCAGTGGATCTCATAAGCTGTAAATATGAGTTGTTTAGACTTGCTAAGAGTAGTAAGTACATTGGATGACCTGCCATGAGACAATCATATGGATAATCCATTTTAGTATCAGTGATAGTCTCATAATAGCAATGATGCAAATATTCTTAGACTTGAGGTGCTCAAGGATATCTTGGATATTGATCCTGTACTTTGACCTCATTCCTCGTTGCCTCTTAAAGGTTGTTCATAGGGTGGTGATTGAGTACAACTTGAAGTATTTGAAGGTAATTGAGTAGCCAATAAATGATTCATCACTCCTAATAGGAGGATATGATACCCATAGCCTCTTGTCAGGGTTATTACTCGAGAATCTCTGGCCGGAGTGGAAATGTCATGAAGATAGTCTTCAGTGACATATCCAAATGAGTAATGAGCCTCAGGGACAAGAACTAACATCATTTGGGCTAGATGTAATATAATCAGTCTAGTAGGAGTTGACACTTTAATCATAATGTTTACCACCAAAACTTTGGGTCCTAATGGGACCGAATAAATCCATGTGCACAAGTTCAAGTGGTTGGGTAGTCGACATAATATTTTTAGAAGGAAAGCTTAAACAAACCTCACAATCCTGATTTCTTTTGAAATTTAAGGTTGGTAGTCCTATTACTAACTCGTTTTTGGACAATGTTGATAGAATGCTCTTGCTAGCATGTCCAAATCTTTTGTTCCAGATAAATGAATCCTTGTTTAGACAAAACACTTAACACTTTTTGAGGACATGTCTTCCAGTTGAGCACAATATATATTCTAATTTTTAGGACCAATAAACAAAATATTATCATTATGAATATGATAATTTCACAATGAGATGCACAAAAAATAACTTTGTAATCCTTGTCATAACTGACTCATACTCAAAAAGTTATGTTTCAAACCATCAACATAGAGAACATTATCAATAGAGGTAGAGTCATAATTGCCAATTTTATCAATTCCGGTAACCTTTGCTTTATTTTTGTCTGCGAAGACAACATTACCTCCATTTTTTCTTTCAGTTAGTTGAAGTGTGATATTTCACCTACCATGTGTTTCGAACAACTACTATCAACTATCCATTGATTCTCCCTTATCTCCGTTTTCAAACATATTCATAGGAAGCATTATCTCTTTTTAGGTACCCAAAATTTTTTGCATCCTTTCGGGTTAATAATTTGGCCTTTTATTCTCCAAACATAAATATGAGATAATTCTTTTTACAAAAATTAGAAGAATGACTAAGGTGACCATTTTACCACAATAATCGTACAAAACAGATGAATATATTTGTTATGAATTTTGCCACTTAGTAGGTTCCTACTATTTTGGCTATAGTCGCTGTTGGAGAAGTTTTTGTATGACCTAATATTGTTATTTTCATTATATTCTATTCCGGCCTTACCAAAAATTCATTTACCACTACCAAGCAATGCATCAAAATTCTTCCTTCTATTAATGAAAATTTTTATGTCTTTTTTTAGAAATAAGATCTTTCCAGCACTTTCCTCCTTTTCAAGTTCTAAGGCGACTACTTTTTCTTCTAACTGTCTTACCTTCGTTTTTGATCAGTGTATTTTTCAACTTAACTACACTTTCTTCCAGAACTTCCTTTTCAGAAACCTTTTGCTTATAATCAACCTCAAGAGACATAGTCTTGGTCACCAAATTCTCATTCGTAGATTCGAATGATTTAATCTTACTCTTCAGAGATGCATAATTACTCTTGGACTTCTCAACTTCTTTGAAATACTTTACTATCAACATCTTATATAGATCATAAATTCATGATATGCATTTTTCAATTCATCAACTTCAATATCAGAGTCAGAATAATATATCTCATCGTCTCCTGATTCAGTCATGAAGCAAACGTTGCTGACTTCTTCTAGCTTTTCTTCTTCAAAGTTTTCAGAATCTTCATCTAATCAGGCTGTAGTCATCGCTTGCTTTCTGGATTTTTTGTTCTTTGACTTCTTATTTTGAAATAGAGGACATTTTGGCCTTGTGTGTCCAAGCTTCGTACAGTGCTTCCTCCAACACCTTTTACTTCTTTTTCCTCTTACTTTGTTCATGAGCCTCCAAGGAACTTGAGAGCTCATCTATGAGCATCTCTGCCAAGTTTTTAGACTCTTCTATTGCATACACGACGTTCTCAAATCATCGGTTAAGGAATTTAGTATTTTTCTACTACTTGACCATTCATCACCTCACCATTTCTTTTGAGTTGGTTCATCACTATTTGTACCCTTATAATATAATCGGATGCACATTTCGACTCTTTCATTTCTAGAACTTCAAACTCACCTCTAAATGTTTGTAGGGGAACTTGTTTCACTCGGTCTACACCTTTGTATACATTTTTGAGAATCTCCCATACCTCCTTTGATTTTGTCACACCGACGATCTTCTCAAATCTGGATTCATCAATTGTTTAAAAAATGAGGTACAGTGTGATTTTATCTTTCATACGAGTTTCTTTTAATGTCTTTATTTGATTTGTTGACATATTACTCGTTGTTGTTGATTCATCGTAGCCATTCTCAATGGAACTAGTCTGAGCGGCATCATGCCAAAGGTTGTCATGACTCTGATAGTTATTTATTAGAGTCTAATGGTGTATTCAACATTATTGAGGTAGAGAGAAAAGAAGAATAACAAGCCAATTTCTTTGTATTATTCACTCTTTTTTATAAGCCTAAACATCAAATGAAAACTCTAGAACTTCATATAATAATAAATAAAAGAACAGAATTCTAAACAACATAATTAATTCTGACCATTTTCACTAAAATGGTCATAACTTTTAATACAGAAGTCTAAATTACTTGAAACTATTACTACTTGAAACTAGACTAGAAGAGCTATAAATCTATAGGTTTCACACCCAAAATGACCGACGTTTGTCCTTTCAAACTCTCTAAAACCAACCTCAAATTTTGTCCACTTCAAACACTTAAACTATTTGATCATATTAACTTTAGATTTCCAATAAGAACAAATTTTCGGAGTTGAAGACATTTTATTGGTTTGAAATATGAAATTTGATATACTTATATTTCAGATTTTAGATTGTATGATTTTTCTTTCTGCGATTGGATAAATTCCTTGAATGATAGAAGAGATACAATAACGTTTTCAATCTTAGATTCACTGAAATACAATAACGTTTTCAATCTTAGATTCACTGTAATTAAGTGATGGTTAAAGAAATAATTTTTTAACGGCATTACGTCTTCAAAAGTAGAGTATGGTGTAGTTACTTCTGCGACTTGTCAACGTGTATGACTTAGAAGACTTCTCGTTGATAGTTTTCGCAAGTATAAGAGAATGTAACTGTAATCTTGCTTTCCATGGAAGAAGTAAGCATGTAGATATTCGTTTACCTTTCGATTTTGTAGTTGAAAAAAGAAATTATACCAAAATTTGCATTTTTGTATCAAAACATGTAATTGCTTCATCTTTTAATGATTTTATACAACTTTGAATTAAGTGGTTTAGAAGGTTAATTCAAAACTTTCAATTTAGACATGATCTCTGTTAACTGTTTGGGATTTTTTACTTCTTTAGCTTTTCTGTAAACCTATAAATTAGCTCTTTCAATTCTGAAATGTTGAGCTTGGATAACTTGATATCCAAGGATCGAGAATTGTTATCATGTAATCAAGCTTATTCATAGATATGAAATGGAAACTTCAACACATCATGAAGATCGTAAGATAGAGAGTGAGATACATAGAAGCCAACACCAGATTAACTAGGTTGCAGAACTAGTACTGGGTATAATGAGGACGGAGAGGAAGGAAGCAGGAAACAAAAACTACTACTACTACACAATCCTGACACCCAAGTGCTTTTCTGCGAACCTCTTAAACTTGTCGCAGTCGAGCTCACTGGGGTCGATAAAGCCGTTGTGATTCTGGTCGGCGCACCGTATTCCATCTTTGCTCTTCCAGTTTGCAAACCAGCCTCCGGCTTCACGGATGGCTTCGGCGAGCTCTTCTCGGCTTATTTTTCCATCGTGGTTGACGTCATATGTTTTCAGCAACCATTGTTTGAACTGTTCTATAGTCATTTCAGTTTTGCCACTCACAGCGCTCTTCGGATTCACCGGCATCTTGACAAGTTGATTTAGCTAAGAAATGGGTGTAAACAATCTGTATTGCCTAGAACTCAAGTTCGGGCTTCTGAAATATATATACTATACTCAATGCGTGATAAATATCGAAGGAATCTTGCAATGCACGCCGCTACTTTTGAAGAGCCTAACAAAGGAGAGAATCTTTACTGTTTCTTCCCGAAGCTTTTGTAGATCAACAAGATGAGCATAACACTCTTTCAACACTGAAAAGATGCAGGATTTATCCAAATTATTAATAAAAATTCTCCAAAATTTCAGATTACCATCAAGCTTGAAAAGTGATCTGTGAAAAATCTACCTTTCTTTCTAATACATATTCCATTCTGATAGGTCTTACGATTTTATTCTTCAGAACATTGGTAGTTATTACAAAGATAGGCATGAAAAATAAACCTCGTAGTAGCATGCATCTTATACAACAACTTTAACGTAAAGATCCATGCATTTAAAACCACACACATATATGTTTAGCAATGGAAGCTTAAACCAAGAACAATATACTTCCAGCCACACCCTTTCCACCGAAGATCTAGGTGTCTCTCAGAAGTTTGGAGCTTCTATCCTCTTCCTTAGTACAACCGATGGTGTCAACAGATCCATGGAGAAGAAAGGGACCAAACCAACGTGTTTTAAACCCACTTGATACCTACTCAGTCTCTAGCCATCACAAAGAAAAAGGGTCGGGTATTATGGGCAGCAAAAGGTGCGGGAGTTACGGGTTCATAATTAAATGGACCATATACATCATACGTGAACAGTATGAGGTAGATAAGGTTTCGGTAATACAATCCACGCAAGTTTCAAAGTTAGCAAAATTCAAAGTACTAAATGCCCCTTCATTTACTAATCGCTCGATTCTCTCGATAGAGATGTGTCCTAATCTACGATGTCACAACATAGAGGATTATTCATTCATAACACATCGTTTCAAGCCAACAGTGACATGTATCGAATTATAGGCATCATTATTTTGTAACTGAAGGGACTAGAGACCATTAGATAATGTACCACAACCAATAACTTTCGATCCATTGCACAAACTGAAACCAGAATCTGAAAAGTTAAAGAAAAAACCAAATAGTACAAGTCTTGATACAGAAATCAAATTTCTAGAGAAATTTGGAACATAAAAAGTCTTTTCCAAGCATAAAACAAATCACTGCTCAAAACCAAACTGTAAGTGCCGATGACTTCCACATGTGAACTCGTCTTGCTTCTTAAATAGATGATTTGTTCACTTCCCACTGGCTTTCTTAAGTTTTGCATCCCTGTAAAGTATTCGAAACATGGATTATAGAACCAAAATCAATCCACCATGTGTCATGATTAACATTAACTATGCTAGACTCATAACAAACAAATGAAATTTGAGTACTTTTCTTCTCGAGCCAGTCCTTAAATTTAGTGCAGTCTTTCTTTATGTGTCTCCTCTTCTTGCAGATGAAACACTTTGACGGCTTCTTTATCCCTTACTCTTGGCACTGTCCTGCCTCTTCTTTCCAAAAACGGTAAACCTTTTATCGTCTTCCATCAACAACCTCTACTCCTCTTGCATACACATGTTCAATAGTTCGTTGACCGACCACTTATCCTTATGTATGTTATAGGAGATCTTGAAAGGACTGTATTATTGAGGCAAAGTGCACAGAATGTAATGCACTAGGAAAGATTCCGATATTGTAACTTCCAATGCTTTGAATCGAGCCACTATGTCCCTCATACGCATGATATGATCACGTACGCCCTTTATTCCAGTGAGTCTTAAGGATGACAACTGTATAATTAAAGTGCTGGCAAGGGCCTTATCAGATGTAGCGAGTTGTTCATCAATGGCCTTTAATAGATCTTTCACATTACTATGCTATTCAACAGAACTACGAATGCTAGCAAATATTTTGGTCTTTATGAATGTCACGGAGAGACGATTAGATCTCTCCCATCTTTCATAAGAGCAATAGCTTCTGGAGTGCTGGCCTCAGTCGTACTCGGTGGTTCGTTCTTCCTAATAGCATAATCTATATCTATCCAGCCTAAATGAAGCAGAATTTTCCCCTTCTCAACCTTATAGTTGTCACCTCTTAATTTGGGAATATCACACTTAAGATTAGAAATATTAAATGTTTGAGTAACTGCAAATTAAGAAATAAAAATATATGCTTGTTATATATATTTCGAGACTAATAATAATTCATGATTTACCAATGTAAATCATGCATTTAATAAATGACTCTAGTGACATAAGACTTGCTTGTGAGCTAAAGAATTACTCAATTAGATTAATCCAAAACGTTATGATAAAACTATAGAATTATTTTCTTTTTCTTAATTCTTGTAGGTAAATTAAGAAATATAATATGATAATTTATGCTAATTAATCACATAAATATAATAAAATTCATGTGGGTAGATTTTATCTTATAACGTACGATTAATTACAATTTATGTATTAATGTGATCTTAAAACTAAATATATAATTATAATTAATTTGAGATACTGTGACTACTCCTAATTAATTAAAATCATATGATCACTAACATTATTTTAAGCTTTAAATTAAAACCTAAATATTTGCATCAAGTCATAAATAATGCAAATAAATCAAATAATAATGCACAAAATATTTAATCTAGTTTTGCATGTATAATAATCGTGAATTTATACACACAAAATTTTCAATTAATCACATGTAATTTGTGCAAAATAAATAATTATCATATGCATGTCATAAACTTAAATTCTAATAATAAGACATACATAATTAAAACTTCATATTTTTCATAAAATATTAAGACCCAAAAATGATTTTATAGTTAAAATCATAACATAATAGGTTAGGTCTGAATTAACCCAATTTATCACTAATTTTAAAACAAAACTAATATTAATAATTTTTTTAAAAAAATAGAAAAGCGAAAGTCGGGGTTGTCTTCAACCTCTAGTCGGGTCAGGTGTAACCCGACTGGAACCAGTCGGAGCCCCAACGCTTTAGACCAGCAGAGGATGCCGGTGTTTATAGGAAGGCCGGCGATGGGACGAGAAAGCTCAGGCGATGCGCACGAGACGTAGCAGAACCAACCATGCAACGCTCAATAAATGACAACTCTGGCACCTCACGTATGGCCATCATCGTCCCTTCCTCTCTACATGATTTTGTCACCATCGAGTGCTCTATGGATGACAACAACACGACTTTAACATCTCAGGCATGTTAAAAGCATTGGAAAAATATAACAACCACAAGTTCAAGTTTTTGGCAAAAACTCAACAATAACAGAGTAAAACAGAGGCAAGCGTTTCGGTGGTTTTTAAATGATAAATAGTGGATAGTAGGGATCACCATGGAAGGATTTTTGGCTTAGGTTCATTTGTGATCACAATTTATTTTCAATCCTCCACATCCACTATAGCTGGATCTAGTAGGTGTTAATGGACATTTTGTATTAATTTTTGATACATAATTTGCTAAACTCTTGTCTATTTAATGTTTAAATTGTATTAATTAAGAGTTATTTGTTTTAATTCTAGTTACATATTAAATTTGGGACCTTTAAAAACCTAAAGTAAGAAAAACTCTCAAAAGCATCAAGGACCAAAACGTTAACGTTTTGGCAAGGCAAGAAAAAGGAGGGGGGTTTTACATGAATGAGAACGTTGGACATTGAATACATAAAAAAACAAAAGAAGTTAGCTTATGGTGGGGAGAGTGGTGTGTGTGAATAAGGAGGACAGCTGGGAGACATTTCATCTCAAAGAAGAGAAAAGAAAGCAACTGCACAGGAGTGGAAAAAAATAGAAAGACATGTGCGTGAAAGGTGACAAAAAGTCTCCTAGAATCATGTAGAAAGCAGCTATGGACAACAAGAAAAACAAGGCTGGAGGCATGAAAAGGAACAGAGTGTGTGTGTGTCGTTAGGGGCTGGCGGCAGCGTGAAAAAAGGAATAAAAGTCTAGAGCATGGTCGGCGTACAAGAAGGGAGACACTAGGCATGCATGCATGGGCTGAAGACAAAAAAAAGCAATAGAAGAGTTGTAGTGTTGTGAGATTTTGAAAGTGGACCACCAATCTTATTCGACACATGAGGGAAATAAAAAGAGAAGTAGTTGCAACGTGAGTGTAGAGGTGTTCGGTAGGATCAAAAGACTAGAGACCTCCATTAAAAATCATCTACACAAGCAAAGAGGAGGCAGTGTGTGTGCTGGAAAAGGTGGCGTTAATAGAGGAGCAGCAGGTGGCGTGAATGAAGGAGCTGTGTGGAGACAAAAAAATTAAACAGGAGGTGGCAAGCAACGTTTGAAGCAGCTGCGTGGAGAAAAGAAAGAAATAAAGGAGCTCTTGGTGGAGTTAAACTGACATTGCAGCCCTCACTTAAACTATTACACTTCACTCACGTTGCACTATTATTAAACAAATCCTCCACTTACAATGTTGCATGACATTTTGCTACTGGTGTGAAGATAACGAAGTAGCAGGAACTTGAGCTAGTGGTGCCACATAGGAGACGTTGACAGCTGGTGCATGAACAAAGATTACGCGTGAGCTGAAGGAGTAGAACAACGTTGCAGCTGGTGGCGTTAACAAGTTGAAGCAGCTAGGACCAATGGAGACACAAAAATAAAGCATGAGGTGGCAGCTGTTGGGACCCAATCTCAGAACCGGACCTCAACCGGAAAACGAAATACAAGCTTTTCGAAACGAACACGAAAGGAACTTAAGCGAAACGATTTTCGAATCTAAAGGAATCGAAAAATCGGCGGAACGGTATACATAGAGTGAAGGTCAAATGCGAAAGCAAAATCGAATACAAATCAAATGCGAAAAGTCGACAAAAACAAAGTACGAAACACATGTGAATCAAAAGGCGGAAGAATCGATCGCAATTCAAACAAATGGTTCGAAACGAACTGAATCAAATTCCGACATCCGAAGCGTACAACTTAGGAAAAACTAAAATAGCGATGGAGACCATAAGACTAAACCATCCGAAAATTCGGTATAATTTTTTTTTCTTTTTCTTACTTTTCATCTTCATTTAATTTCTTACAAAGTGAATACTCTTTTTCACTTTGGAATTTATCAATTCCCTAACTTTAATCAAAAACTCAAATCATACAATCTTCTTATCCAATCCTACAAATCCAAAAACTTTAACTTGTAACCAATTCTTATTTTATTCTATCATTATTTAAACCAAAAATTCGGCAGCATAACGGCTGCATTCTAACTAACCCAAACCTGCAAAGCGTTCAAAATATACTTCTATATTATCACATAATAGCCAGTATCATCGGACTCCCCGTCCGGAATCCAACACAACAAACGCAAACCTATATCTACATATCCATATCCAAAACACATTATACAAATCCAATTCCTATTAATCATACATAAACTCAATTCCCT
>JANIJH010000005.1:62617776-62640349 GCA_024520975.1 Erythroxylum areolatum
TGTGGCCTGTTGTTCTCTTAGCATACAATTTACCCCCTTGGATGTGTATGGATGAGTCATTTTTTATGCTATTGCTAGTTATGCTAGGTCTGAAAGCGGTTGATCGAGACATTGATGTCTATATGAGACCATAGTAGATGAGTTAAATGAGTTATGGGAAGATGGTTTTAATGTTTTTAATGTTTCAAAAGGAGAAAAATTTATACATGCAGCTTTAGTATGGACTATCAATGACTTTCTAGCCTATGGTACTGTTTCTGGGTGGAGCACAAAAGGCTATAAAGCATGCCCTGTTTGTCACAAGCACACTCCTTCTTATAAGTTAAGAAGTAAGATTGGTTACTTAGGTCATCGTCGCTTTCTTCCTTACGATCATCCATGGAGAAAAAACAAGAAGTTTGATGGCAAGAGTGATCATCGACCTATACCTAACATACCAGATGGAGATAATATGTCGGAACAATTATGTCATGTGCAGAATATATGTTATGGAAAGCACCCCAGCAATAAGAGGAGAAGGAGATTGGAAGGAGAGTTTAACTAGAATTAGAAAAAAGCATTCTTTTTCATCTACCATATTGACATAAGTTAAGATTAAGGCATAACCTTGATGTCATGCATATAGAAAAGAATAAGTGTGACATTATCCTTGGTAATTTGATGAATGTTGAAGGTAAAACCAAAGATACAATCAAGGGTCGACTTGATTTGGAAGATATGAATATTCAAAAAGAATTACACTTGATAAGAGCAGTTGATGGAACTATTGTGGGAAAACCTCCAGCATGCTATATAATGTCTTCTGATGAGAAGAAGAAGTTTTGTGAGTTTGTAAAGCAGGTGAAGTTTCCAGATGGTTACGCATCGAATATATCTAGATGTGTTAATGTTGATGAAAGGAAGATTAGTGGACTTAAGTCTCATGATTGTCATATGTTGTTACAAAGCATTCTTCCATTAGGCACGCGTGGCATCTTGAATAAAGATATGACAGGTGTTTTAATGGAGTTGGGGGACTTCTTTCGCCAAATTTGTAGACGAAGTTTGAATAAGGATGATGTACAAAAGATGTGTAATGAGATTACTTTAATCTTATGCAAACTTGAAATGATATACCCACCGGCATTCTTTGATGTCACGGTACATTTGGCTATTCATTTACCAAATGAAGCCTTAATTGGTGGACAAGTTGCATATAGATGGATGTATCCAATTGAGAAGTATTATTTAAATTTATCCTATTACTCTTAAAAATTAACTAAATAGTGGCCTATCTAATTATGGTTAATCATTTGTTAAGATTCCTAGGTAGACTAAAGGGATTTGTTAGAAATAAAGCACGTCCAGAAGGGTCAATTGCTGAAGCATATGTTGTTAAAGAGTGCACAACATTCTGTTCAATGTATCTAAAAGGAATTGAAACCAACTTCAACATGCCAGACCGAATCAATGATATGGTTGATGGTAGTGACATATCAGTGTTCTTCTAACAATGTAAGCCAACTGGTGCTCGCAAAATAATTGCTCTTCCTACAAATGAGCTTGAGATTGCACATTGGTATGTGCTTATGAATTGTCATGAGATTAGGTCATTTATTAAGTAAGTTTTTCCAACCTACTTTGAAATTAAGATATGTAATAAGTTGAGATATTTCATATAATTTTGATTGAAATTTTAATGATCCATAGTGAGCACATGGATGAGTTGAGGCAACAAAGTCCATTAAATGTTGACAGGCCAGGAGACATAAAGAACAATTTTCTTCATGGTTTAAGCATCGGGTGAGAAGAAGGTTTGAATGTGGTGTTCACTAATAATTATATATTATTAACTAATTTTCCTTTCTTGTTATAGATGACGACATTAGCTAGCTCTCGTGAAGGAAATAACTTTGAGTCTTTGTATGCATTAGCATGTGGACCTCCTAGTTTGGTGCAGAAATATAATGTATTCAATACTAATGGGCTACGATTTTGCACTGAAGCCCGTGATCTGCGTAGGATTACATAAAATAGTGATGTAGTGTTAGGAAATTATGGGGAAGATAATATTACATTTCATGGGATGGTGACAGATATTATCAGGCTTGAATATGTTAGGGGTAAAAGTGTTGTGCTTTTCAAATTTAATTGGTACGATTTTGGAAATTCGAATATGAGGTTCAATGGCATTGTAAAAAGCATCAACGTTACTAAGCTTTGGTTCAAGGATGACTCATTTATTTTGGCAAACCAAGCGAAGCAAGTTTTTTGTGTGGAAGATTTGATACTCAGTTCAATTGGCGGATTGTGCAAGAATGTGAAGTTAGACGTGTGTATGATATCCCTTTGCATGGTAATGAAGAAGGATCAAATGACTTTGAGAAGTCTAATGAAGTTTTAGTGGAAGTCGAGGAATGTTCCTTAGAGTTTTTAGATCGAAATGATATTGCATTTGATGTAATAACTAATGTTGTATTGAATTCTGAGCAATGTTTGTATGAGGATTTGGATGACTTAGAGATAAGCAGTAGTGACAATGAATTTGATATTGTATTTGAAGAGTCAACTGATGACGATGATAAATAAATTCTTATTATGCAATTGAACCTTTATTGTGTGCTATTGTTGAGCTATGATCTTGTATCTTATTGTTGAGCAACTGTTAATTTAATAAATCGATGCAAGATAACAGCCTGTGTTACATGATTATTTTAATGTTGGGTATGTAGCTAAGACAGTTGCATTCTACACTATCAAATAATGCATCATGATACACATATGTGTGTGTAACGTGTAAATTGCAAACTTGGTTGTGTTGTCATTTGTGAAAACTGAAAGGTGAATAATTTTGTTGCTCTGGAATACAATTATATGAGTAGATGCCAATGTTGATTGATATACAATATTCTTACCTTCAAATTCCTTGAACTGACCAACCGCATACTCTTCAATAGCATCAAGCATGTAGAGCACTTCATAGCCCTGATTCTTTAACTTCTCAAGGAACTTATCTGCAGTCTGCAATGTATACGTCCTCTTTATCTGCTTTCCTACATCATATAATTGGACTATCCCTTTAATTCCATTTGTAGATCACAGTTAAATGCCACCAATATTTATTTCACTCTCTTCACTTCATATAGCTGCACTTTATGTTTATGAATTTTGTTACTATAGCCTTCTATCCGTAACTATTAATCAATTTAACAGTGCAAATTACTGTTACATTTCAAATATTTTTGCCTAAGAGTTCAAAAGATCCTTTAGCTGTGGTGTCATTTCCCGTGGTGCAATATCTAGAGGTAATTTTGTTGCTTTTAAATTCTTAAGGTGTTTCCACATTATCTATTAACTGTAATGGAAAATGAAGTTGTCGACACATATTACATAACCTAGGTGCTAAGAAGGTGATTAATTGTTATCAACATTAATTTATTGTCTTCCCATCTCAAGTGTATAAGATGGAGTTTTTAAGAGTCTGATTTCTGTCCCATAAACTCCTAATAATTGGGCAGCGCATCAACTCAATATCATACAAAAGTAACTTTCTTATTGAAAGAAAAAATATAAGAGAAAATTGAGTCCTGAAAGGTATAACACCACTATGCATTTCTACAAGAAAGGAAATTTATTAAAAGAGAGATGTTGATGATTATTTTGATTTTGCATTGAGCGAGCTTTTTTCCTTCAAAGATAAAACTAACAAACTTGACATAGTCTACATAAGTTTAGATACAAAAATGAAAACAAAAACAAGTTTTAATCTGGAACCATATCCTTTAGCTATTCATTGTAGAAGTAAAACCAGATTATACATCCTAAACACTAAGTTCATCATACAAATGGTTGATTGAGTATATGATTTCTCATCAATCAATAAATTGTCTCTAGCTTGCAGCAATAACATTGTAATAACTATATAATATGGCTAAAGTAAGCAGAAACCAATTCCAAATTGAAGCCTCTAAAGATGTTCAAGGATGCAAATAATCATGCCTTGCATCACAGGCATTACAATTCTCACCTTATCATTAATATCAGTAAAGTTCCACACGTATCATGCCTTGCATCACATGCATTACAATTCTAACCTTATCATTAATATCAGTAAAGTTCCACACGTAGGTCACCTCATTATCCCAGCTACTTTTTATTACTTCCATTAGATGATTTTCACCTTAGGAGGCCAGTACACCATCACCCCATCTCTTACTAGCTAGTTATTTAAAAAAGGGACCAAACCCTATAGTGTCATAACTAAAGTCACTGCTTGATAGATGTCGGTCTTGAATATGGGCTTGAATTGTCTCCCAACTGGAATTATATGCATATATCAACCTAAAATCATTGAGACTTTTCCATCATGATGGATTTATAGTTTTATATACTAGGAATATTAGCATAATGGAAATAGTGATTAGAATATCCTATTTTTGGATGTGTTTCTTCAATTTGAAAAGAATGATAATGATACTACAGATTGACATTCAAGTTTCTACTATATTCTTTAAGGTTAATTTGTAATGCATGCTTGTGCAGGGTTAATGATTGTCTTTTGGATTTAATAGTAAAGGCTAGATTAGTTAGAGCGCTGGCATTTATACTTGAATTTGTTAGTTAATTAGTGGTAAGACTAAATAAATATGGATTCACAGAGAGAGAAAAAGAGAAGGCCTTAATGGACATGCATAATAATTGATGAATGAAAATCTGGACTCTGTTTTGCTGGATCAAAAGTATAAGGGCGTGTGAACATTATGGTTTTATTTATCTCTTTTGATGAATATTTTGTTACATCAAGAACTCATATTCTCGATAGAAAGTTGGAGACTTATAGGGGTTATACCATTAAGAAGAATCTTTATATTGGCCGATCTTTAGAAGTCTCTGAGGGGTTATGAGTAGGAGCTCAATTACTCTATAATAGTCTTTCTTGTGTATTCTTTTGTTGAAGATATTGGAGAAATGAATTTAGCATTATGATGTAAGTGATATAAGAATTTGTTATGATGCAAATAAATGAAGATATTGCTGGCTGTTGTTGTTACATCTTCTTTATATATAGCTATTGTAACTTGTTTTGTAGATATATTAATTTCAGTAGACATCTTCAGAAACATTGAAAGGTAATTGTTTCGCAAATATATTTCGATGATCATTTAAACTTTAGATTTAGAGATTTGTAAGAATTGATAGAAAGCAATGGGCTGATGTACATTGTTTTAAGAGATTAGAGGAAGACTTTATTTATGGTAAACTTTTGAATCTTAACTGTGCTTCACTCTAGAGCAAAGTCCTTAGCATTTGAATGGAAAGCCCTTATTACTTTAAAGATGAAAGTCGAGTATGTCACTTGAAAAACAAAGCTTGAAACAAATCTCTATTTGGGCTTATTAACCTTTCATTATCAAATATGATGCAAGTGTTTGTACATTTGGTAGAAGGATTCCTTACATGAGATTCAGGAGCTAACTAATGACCTGCCCTTTTCCTTTATGCTTAACCTATTTGATCAACTTTTCCAGACAAAGCCAATACACAATAGACAAGTTTTTATAACAGTGAGTGAAAATTAACAGTAGACAATTACCTCTATACATAGTAGACAATTACCTCTATAATTGGAGCACTAAATTAACAGCTACATTGACTCTCAAACCTACTGATATTCACGTATTGTCTAAAGGGGATTGTAATGAACCAATCCCATTAATTGACTTTGTCTTAGATACAATATGAGTTCATAGCTGCACTTTCTTACATTGATTGTCCAACTTCGATATCTAATGTGTTTATCATATGAATCCGTGAACTTTCACCATTGGTACAAATGTACTACAAGAGGTTTCGTTTTCACCATTTGTAAAAGATAAGTTTCATTTTCACTTATTGAAAAAGAGCAATACTAAATTTGAGATTTCCAAGTGAACTTTAGAAGTAAACCTATATAAAGAAAAACGATTGAACTATTATACATCATAAATGTTTCTCTTCCTTTATCTCTTCAATTATTTACGTTATTTCACATTTATTATATATGTTTTGGTGAACTCTTCAATGTTGGCAAACATTGTGTTTTGTAAATTTATGGTACTTTAGTACATTTCCTTAATGACAGAACATATATACCCTTATAAATGACAGAACATGTACATTTCCTTATGTACTCACTTCAGCCCTCCTGTATATACTTTAGTACATTTCCTTATAAATGATAGAACGTGTACATTTCCTTATTTTGGTTCACTCCCCTTTTAGATGCTAATCATCACCAATGTGTTTACAAGAGAGGCACATAGTGGCATAGGACTTACATATGAGTACTATAAACTGAAAATAGGGGCTGTTGAAACTTTGAATTGAGAGTGAAAATAAAAAGTACAATGAAAGTAAATGAATCATCTAGGAATTGAAACAAACAAATAAATCAAACTAATAGTTTTCTAGAAGTCACTTGTAGTGTTTTGGAATTTAATTCTTCAACATTATGAATTTAGCCATAATTTAATCATATCCAATTGCCATCCGAACCTTCAACTACTATAACTACTATACTTTGTTGGATTTGAACAGATTGATTAGGGAGGAGAAACAAGAATTCTGAATCATTTATTTAGAGCATGTCGGTTTTTACTATTTTCTTTAAATATGGTTGATGCATATATACTTTGAAATCTAATGTCAAATTGAATGCAGGTGAATCACATGGGACCTGGTCAACTCAAAAAGAAGAATAAAGCTACACCAAGCAGCTTAGTACCGACAAAATTGCAATTGCAGTACCGTCAGCTTCTTGTAAGTGTAGCTAATGAGTCATCTGCTCATACACAGCCACAAAATCAGACACCTACACCTTGTGAGCCTACTCCAACACCAAGAGAAGTCACATCTATGCCTATTACTCATCCTAGAGATAAGTATGAACAAATTATGAACATACGATGCAATATTAGTTCTCCATCCACTTCTCAACAGATGCCTCCAGTTTCTGATTATCAGACACCAGTAAATCAGACTATTATTCCCACTGTGGGCTCTTCTTCTGTAAGCACTGCAGGTTTGATCTTTCACATCACATTGGTGAAATTTATTAAATTTAATTATTTTGCTTGTCTAACCAATTAAGAGTATGTTATATGCTCATTATAAATTATTCCTTTGCTATTTTAGATCCACGATGGATCCAAAAAAACCAAAGGGTATCACAAAAGGACACGGATTGGTAAAGATTAACAAGGCGATAGGTAAAAGATTGGAGATAAAGATCTCCCCTGCTGAAGGATGACCAACCAACTCCGTACAATCTACCAAATTCTCAAGTGAGATTGGTATGGTATCCTAAACTTCCTTACCTATAAGAACAAAATGGAAAAACATTACTAATGAGGAGTTGGACATTGCATTTGATAAGTTATACGTAAGTATTATAAACTTATCTAATTTGTACTTGTTTTCCATATGCCTAAAGCTTTGACCAATAATTTATACTTTTTTGCAACAAAAATTGGAAGTGAAGGGATTGAGGACTGACAACGAAGTACATGCTGCTATGAAGAAGTTTCTTGCTTTAAGGTCTAAAGATCGAAGATATAGTTTAAAAAAGCATTTTACCAAGCACGGAAAGGATGTTAAGTCGCATAATGTCACAGTAGCAGAGTGGATGGATTTATGCAAATATTGGGAGCAATCAGCTACAAAGGTTAGTTTATTTGATCAAAAAACTTAATTTCACTACTTTTTTGACAACTGATTATATTTTAGTATTTATGAATTGTGATTTATAGATGTTATAATAGATTTTGTTATGTGTACGATTAGGAAAAAAGTCAAAAAGCAAAATTGGCTAAGAGTCAGGTCAAATGCCAACCAAACTCCGACTCCAAGGCCTTTGTAGCGATACAACATGAGATTGTGAGTTATTATCTTTTTAATTATATTTTTCTTTTATTGACATTTCAAATTTTATAATAAATATTACTATTTATATATTTATATACAACAGAGTGACAGAGATGGAGAAGAGTATGATTCGATGAAGTTATAGTATCACACTCATTATGATGAAAGTAAAGGTCAATGGACAACTACCGAATGCAAAGAAAAATGAGTCAGTACATAGTTTATTTACAAATATTTCTTAAATGAGATTGTGTATGTAAGTAATTCTTTACTTTTTCAGGACTTAATGTGTCACAAATTGACACATTTAACAGAACAAGGTCATCTGATGACAGTGGATGAAATGTGCGATAAAGACTTGGGCATTAGATTAGATTACATTGTTGGCAAGGGAATGGGGCCTCGACTACAAAGAAAGACTTTGGTCAGAAAGAGACTTCGAGATTAATTAGAGGAGTCGAAGAAGTTTAATGAGGAGTTACAGTCTAAAGTCGATGAATTGACCAAAAAATTTGAAAAATTATAGGATAAATTAACTACCGAAGTCAAACAACAAAAAAGGTCTTGGAACTTTTATATTTTACACATAATATTCATTTAGATTAGTTAAGTACTCATATTGATATATTAAACACTTATGACATAATGTTTATATTAATTACTATATTATGACATGTTTGAAAATTGCAATTAAATAATTCATTGTCTACATGTATTAAATTCTTGTTATACATGGTTAATCATTCGCAAATTAATGATAAACTCAACAAATTGAAGAATTATTAAATAAATAAATTTCATAAATAATATTAAATAGTTATTAAATAAATAAGATTTAATAAATTTGTTTTCAAAAATTAATTATTAAATCAAAATAATAATTAAATTAAAATTTTTTTCAAAATATTGAAACAAAATAAAAGAACAAATAATTATTAAAATTTAAAACCATATTCGGATTTAAAGAAAAAATTCAAATTAAATTTTAATAATTCTCAAATTTATTTTTATTTTCGGATGAATGAAAAAATTTAATTATTTAAAATTGAAAATTAATTAAAATAAAATTATTCTCGAATATTTACTCAATTTAATTTACTAACAATCCACGACTTTTATTCCCAAACGTCGCCGATTGTCACATATTCTACGACGTTTTATAAACGTTGCAGATAGCTTCAGGGTTTCCAAGACGTATTCTTTAGACGTCACCGATTTCGTTACCTTTTTATGACGTTTTTCGAAACGTCGGTGAATCAGCAGGTAAACGTTGCGAAAATCGTTTCCCTACTCCACCTTCAACGACATTTTTTGTGACGTTTTAACAAACGTCACAAATAGTATTCTTCGACGTTTATTGACCATTTGAGACGTTTTTAAAACGTCGCAGAAGGGGTATTTTTCTTGTAGTGGTCTTAAGTGATTGTATTGTAAAGTTCTTTTAGGATAATTAGGATGGCTAAATAAAGGCTTATTAAGGCACTTTCTAGTTTAAAAGGCAATGGTGTGGTGATATATGGTAAGGATATGAAATAGTGGACAAAGAAAGTGGGAGCCTCAACTTACAAAGTGAGAACACTTCTTTAAGTAGTGGAGAAGTAGTCGAATAATATAACAATAAAGTAGGCATATTCTAAGATCTTCTTTTCCATGTGCTAATTAGAGTTAGTGACAAAAAATGCATAACTCTCTACTAACTTAGTTGAGTTAGTGGAAGACGTAACAACTTCCCACTAACTTGGTGAGTTAGTGGAGAAAGTGAATAAGCTTATTTGATTTATAAGTTCTTATAATCCTATAACAAAACATCCTCTGTACTCCCTTTGTACAATATTAAGCACATTTAACCATCTATGAGATAAATTTAATATCTTGAGAGGAAGTCCTTACTGAGAAATTTTGAGTAAGAAAGTTCTAAGTAGTTGTATTATAAAGTTCTTTGAGGAGGAAGTAACTAGAGCTTTTTGTCTTGTTTCTTTATAAATAGATCAATAAAAATTGACTTTATTGTATCTCTCTTATCCACTTTTTTGTTTGAGTTATTATAAACATTTATGTGTTAAGAGTATCAGTGAAACACTAAAATATGAATTAAATGAGGCATTTAAAAATAAATAAACTTATTGGTTGACAATTTCAAAGAAAGGTTGAATTAGGCTTTGACAAACTAAAGCTTGACTTTCAACAATCTTATTCAATTTCACTATGTATTTTTTTTTTGTAATGTAAGGTTGTGTACTACTAAACCTCCTTAAACCCCACATTTTAGTAGGGCTCTCACTGAGAATTGTTGTTGAATTTTCTTTTTGACAACTGATTATAACTCAATGCGAAATTCTTATATTATTAGTGAATAATGGATGGTGGAAACAATCTTCCAAAAAGAGTGCTAAACTAGATGTAATAATTTATCCTTTAGCCCTAACAAATAAGGATACAATTCCTTTATTTGGATCAATTTGAAGCTTTGGTGTTGCAACTACAAGGAAAAAAAAAAAGAGAACGCTTAAAGTATAGCTAAGAGATTGAGAGGAGATCACTTATAACTTATTGATGCTTAAATGTGCTATAACTAAGTATAAATTATGAGTTCAATCAAAGAGCACTTTAGTGTAGATGCGAGAGCCATATATTTTCAATGGTAATTTAGTTAGTAGAGAAACTGAGTAAGTTAGCTTACTAGGTTCATAAGTTCTTACAAGCTTATATAAATTCATCCTTTATAATTTATTTATACAGTATTACATACGTTCAATCAATTCTACAAGAGAGAGCTAAGAGCTTTGAGAGAAACTTCTCATTGAAAGTTTTGAGAAAGAAGGTCTTAGTTATATTATAGAGTGTTTTAAGGAGGACGTGACTCGAGTACTTCCATTGTTTCTTTATGAATAGATCAATAAAAAAAATAGATTTGTTGTATATCTCATATTCACTTCATTTGATTGAATTATGCTAAATACTTGTGTGTGAGGTGGAAGTGAAATACCAAAACATGAGTCATGTGAGACATTTGAAAAAGGACTCATTAATTGACAATTAAAAAGATTAAGTAAAATTTCAACAAATTTAAACTTGATTATCACAAAATAATAAAAAGTCTTTTGATAATAAATCACTGTATAAGAGCATAATTATATTCACATGTTTTTTTAAAAAGGGTGATGTTTATTATCAATGATTTTTTTCCAAATCTTTATTTGAAATAGATATAATGATGATTAGTTGTATAGTTAGAAATCGATACACTATTATACATACCTGTTAAAAATAAAATATTCAGTCATGCAATTTTCTTACCAAAATGGAAAGGAAACAAAAAGATAGTTCACTCTTTCTCTAGTTTTAGTTTAAAAGAATTAAGAATATGATTTTAAGGAGTCAAAATACGTCAGGGTACTTAGTTTACCTGCAAGAATAGATAAGGAATGAAATAAGAATTCTTTAAGAATATAATAGATGAAGAATATAATAATATATATATTATTTAATTTAATTTATTTCTAAGAATTTCTAATGATGATATAACGCTAATGTTTGATTTGAAAACATAAAGTTGAAATGACAAAAGAATAGCTAGCAAAAAGACCAAAATATCCATTAGTTCCTACTAACTACATCATCATCATCATCATTATTATAATTATTGTAATTAATTTTCTTCTTCTTTTCTTCTTATTGTTATTATTATTATATTTTTATAGCTAAGTAATTATGTGAAATCCTTAAAGATATTTTTGTCCAACAAGTCCTCATTTTTATTTTCAACCCACTTGGAATAGTTAAAGATATGGGAAGATGAGTTTACTTATTTCCTAAATTTAAAGAATAAATAAACCTTTGAATTATATATTAGGTATATTTTTTTTAATCAAACAAAGGAATAACTTATTACTAATAATAGATCAGGAATAGAATGCTGATTTTAGTCAACCAAATATCTCGTAAGTGTTGAAAATTGAACCTTGAAAATAGAATTATTGTCACATTGTCAACTATTAATTTTGATGCTCCAATTGGGAAAATGTAATTTAAAAACATAAAAACTAGATAAAAATGTTTGTCCTTTTATTGACATAAAATATTGGAGGCAGATTTATCTTGAAACCTGGAGTCGTGCCACTCAATCCAAGCCTTAAATTAGTAAATGTAATCTTAAGCACAAGTTGGAAATGGCAAATACCATTTTGAGTATCATAAACTTATCCATTTCAATTCCTGTTTTTTCTTTATTATCTTATCTTTCTTCTGTTCTGTGTTGGATTTCTCCATTGGTGACATTTTCAACTTTGTTATTAATTTTCTTGCAAACCAAACATAAAATTTTATTATGAACGAAAATTAGTTGGAGAATGGTGTTCGTAACAAACCTTAATCTCGATCTCGATTTCATCGTCCATCTCAGCAATCCCAAAAATAAACATATACCTGACTGTTAATATCCCTGTGTCCGTGCACACGAAAATCGAGACGAGGAAAAGCAGAAAAAAAAAGAAAAAGGAAATCTAGGGTTTCAATCTCCCTCTGTGCTTCCCTCCAAAAAGCCCAATTTCTTTGCTTTTTTATTTTTAGTTGTATTATTTTGTTACGGGAAATTTGGGGAAATTATTTAAGGAGACTCTTTCTCTGTCTTGTTTCCCCCTCAAATTTCTCTGTTTCTCACCAAAAGGTTGAGTTTCCAGGGAAAATTTGATCTCCAAATTTGCCTCTATCGAACACTTTCCTCACTCGTGAAGGGTACGTAAGTTCTTCTTTCTATGTTCGTTCAAAAGAATTTTGCTTTTTTAATGTGGTCAAAGGTTTTTTGAAATTCTTTTTTTGTTTTTTGCTTTTCCTGGTGAAATTTGTCAATTAAGCTTGATTTTGGATGTGATTGGATGATCTTTATCATATGCTGTGGGAGAATGTTAAATGAGACTGTTGGTTGTGGTATTTTAAATTCAAAGTTTCACGTTTTGTTCTTGCTTAATTGATTTGTTTCTTTGTTTTTCTTTGTAGGTGTTTGATGTGTACGATCTTGGAGGAAAGGTAGCTGGTGCACTGGAATCAAGGGAGGGAATTGAGAAATCTATTAAACGAGGGGGAGAGAGAGGGAGGGAACCTTAGAGCTTCATTCAGAAAAATCATCTTTTCTTTTCTTTTTTTGTCTTTTATGTGAATAATTCGGATTGTTGGTTTTTTACTGGGTAATGCCTGAGATTGTTGTCATTTGATATTCAGTTGCCTAATTGATTTATGGAATTAGAAGCACCTTCATCTTTGATTTTACCTAAAAGGGATTCTTTGAAATGCTGTAATTGCGGGTGTAGATGTTCTTTGGCAATTCGCACCTCCTCTGGATCTTGGCTTCGGTCTGTTAAACGAAAGTATGATGAGTTTGAGGAAGGCAACTGGTTTTTTGTCCCTGGACTTGAGCAGTTCTCAAACCCACGAGTGCAGATTGAGAATGAATGTGTTGCTTTACGGGAGATGGTTAGCAGCCAGCAGCAGACAATACAAGACTTGTCTAGTGAATTAGAAGAGGAGAGGAATGCCTCTTGCTCAGCCGCAAATGAGGCAATGTCCATGATACTAAGATTACAGAGGGAGAAGGCTGAGATCCAAATGGAGGCCAGACAATTCAAGCGGTTTGCAGAGGAGAAGACTGCACATGACCAGCAAGAGAGTCTAGCTTTACAAGATCTATTGTATAAGAGAGAGCAAACCATTCAGTCACTTACTTGTGAGGTGCAAGCTTATAAGCACAGGATGATGAGTTTTGGGCTTACTGAGGCTGAGGTTGAGCTGGAGCTTGAAAGGGTGGAAAGATTTGCATTCAGCTGCAATCCAAGCAGTTCAGAGAATATAGATCTTCAGTTTGAATTTCCAGAATGTTACTATCCACCCCTGAAGTGCAATATAAATGAGAACCAGGCTCCTTTGGAGAATGATGATGAGGAGGAGGATGTTGTTGATGTTGATAAATATGCATTTGGGGAGACTCCTCGGGACCGTTTGAGGAATTTGGAATACAGAATTCACCAAATGGAGAAAAGTCCTCGCAGCAGTCAAATGGATAAGAATGTCCTTGAAAAGGTTATTGTTGGCTACTCTCCTAGGAGGTCAAGGCATAGCAGGAGGTTTTCCACAGATAGTCTGAGTTCATTCCCAGGGATGTCTAGAGAAGGGTTTCCGGATTTTCCGACCGAGTCTCCTAAGTTCAAGTTTGAGAATAGCGTTAAGAAAGTGGATTGTGTTTTGCAACAAGAAGACAACTCAAGTCTGAGAAACATGGAAAATGCATCAGAATTTGGAGATGATACAAGCGACAGAATTTATACCATTGATTCTGTGCATAATGGGGCACCATATACTGGTGTTACAGAATCAAAATCTGTGATTGGGATGCATGAAGATTTTGTTTCCACTCCTACAGAGACATTAAGTCGACCTGATTTTACTGATCCTGATATCAAAAAGCTCTACATGAGGCTTCAAGCACTTGAGGCTGACAGAGAATCTTTGAGACAGGCAATTATTTCAATGCGAACTGACAAAGCACAGTTAGTATTGTTGAAAGAGATTGCCCAACATTTGTACAAGGATATGACACCTCAAAGACAAATGGCTGTAATGAAGCCATCTGTTGGAAATTTTTCATTGATGTCGCTTTTCAAGGTAAATGTGTTGTGCATATAATTTATTTGTCTTTATTACACGTAGCATTTGTTTGTATTAGTTCTTGTGGTGGCTGACGTGAACTTTATTGAACTGAGGAAATTTAATGTTCATCATTTTATTAGGGTATTGTGTATCCATCAGTAAAATCTTTTTTTCTGAGAATTATGAATATAGGGTAGCTTTGTTTTGCAGTCTAACTTCCACTCTTCATAAGCTATTCAGGTTGAATCCATATAAAAGATGGGACTGAGGTCGAGTAATGCTGATACAGTAACCTATGAGTTTCGATTAAATGAGCAGCTGTGATTACTGCCTATTGCCATTTAATAATGTTGCAATTATCGGCTTTGGAATTTCAGAAGTAGATGTTTACTTGTGCATTCTCTATCTTCACTTGTTTAATGTATCAAAACTTAAGTTTTTCTTGTCTCAAATGGTGGGGGTCCTGATACGATGTACTATTCTATTTTCTGTTATGTTTTGCTATGTCTTTGATTGGTCAGAAATGCTATTCTGTTTGCCACCTCAGTGGAAAAATCTTAAATGAGCACACACAAACTTCAGAGTATTGTAGTGAGTTACTATCAATCTAATTTTGAACATTCTGCTGGGTTCTTTTTCTGTTGCGCTTTGAATTGAATCTTTCTTACTTTGTCTTCGTTTCATATTGTTCAGTGGATCATGTCCTTTGTCTTTTGGAGAAAGAAAGCTCGTCGAAGCAAGTAAGTTGATTTATATGCTCATATACTTTATGATGTGTTAAGCTAATCTAATATTCAGGCCAAAAGAAGGGATATATACATAAGCTAACTCCCGAGAAAATTTTAAATCTTAAAAAATTAAACTTCTCCAGTTTTCAAATCAGTAAAGAAATTTGTGGCGACCAGCAGTTGTCTTCTGCTATTAAAAGTTTACAGAGAGAGATATGGGGATTTTTAAAGTAATAAGCTTTTATTAAGAAATGTCTCTTTAAGACTTGTCGAATTTGTGGTCTTCAATAATATTATGGTGGTATCTTGTGTTGATTGATTAATGAGTGTGGTTTAATCTCATCTGATTTTGGTGATGGCAGGTATTTATATGGCTTTTCGCCCGCCAACATCGGTTTGCTAATGCTTTTAGAAAATGGTCCCCGCACACGACAGTGGAGATGTCTTACAAGGACGCAAGTATGAAGTTGTTAATCAATATGTGGTATCATTCAAAGTGAACGCTCATATGATATGGCAGATTTATCAAAAGCATGCGGATTTTAGTCATGTTGTTGACATAAGATTTTATCCCTTTCTGCATTCCATACTGGTGCTGGTTTGGGTGATTTGATCTCATTCTCCCTGGATGGGTATGCAATTGAGCATGTTTTGCACATGTAGTTTGTTGGAATGTAGCTCTTGGTACATATCTGCTGGTGTTCCTCTTCTGTATATCTAACGTTCGTTTATGATTGCTGTAGCAATTAATCCTCAAATTCTTTTCTCAATCACGTGGATACTGCTTCCAAATTGATGTTCCAAATAAAATACCTGCGTAGCGGCCTCTATTTCTGCAAGCAGTTATTGACCGACAATTATATGGATAATCTTAATGACTTCCGTTTCATGGATGCCATTGCCATTTCACTTTTTATCCACCACGAGAAAAATATAACTGGGTGGACAGGACAGCCACTGTATCGGTCCAAGTTCTGTTTTTGTTCATTTTCTATGGGAGTTCTCTCTCCATTTATCTCGGACCAGGACTCATTCTCTAGTCAACCGCCGCGTGTTTGAGTTCAAAGATTGTGCCTATTACATGTATGTATCATAATTATACAGATTATAAACTTGTCACATCTGTATAGGTATTTCGTCATCTCGAAATGTAGTTCTCATCTGGCGTTTGTTATATGCAAATGCTCATCCTTCTAGAAATTCGTTGGATTGATTTAGGATCTTCTTATCATTAAACGGTCAGAGTTCTTTACCAAACTGGCTATGAAGGTTCAGTTGGATGCACTCTTTTTCTGAACTGGCTGTGTTAAAAAGGAAAAAAGTCGTTTGCCTATCTGATCAACCATTTTTCTTCATATCTATTGCTTTGTCTAAACTTTACTTCATTCTTCTTCTGTTTCTTGTTATCAGTGACTTTTTTATTTAGAAAACAAGTTTTGTTGAGCAAGAACCATTGGGATTTCACGAAATAGATGGCCTCTCGTTTTGATTAACTTCAAATTTTTGTAAACCACAAAACAGGCCTGGTGATAGTAAGTTGCGACCTGGTCAGAAAGAATCATTGCAATCACTAATTATTAAATATGGAGAAGAAAATCCTTGGGTATATCTTTAACCTAATTCATCCCTTCATTTTCTTAAAATATTATTGCTAGTTTTTATTTTTTATTTTTTATTTTTACTAAGCATTTATTATGATTAAGATTACCGTAGAAAACGGTACAGTAATGGTTGCTTCGGTATCAGCCGTAAATATCAGTCAGTACTGGTATTTTTCGGTCGGTATCAGCCGGTATCTAAAATATCGGTATATACTGACCGGTACTGTAAATTTGGGAATGTTGAAGGACTAATTTGCAATTCTCACTCTCAGTCTTTCGCTCGACTCTTGCCTCTCTCTCACACTCCCTCTCGCCACCATCTCACCTCTTACTATCGCGTTTCTCTCACCACCGCCGCCACTTTTTGTCTTCTCCAGTTGTCCCCTTTGGGCCTCCCTTGTGTTTGTCTCACACTCTACTCCTTCCCTCATCCTCTTCGGAGTTCGATCTCACTTTGTGTTTAGCATTCCTTGAAGACCCACCGTAGTACGTCATTGCCAGCACAGTTCCAGCACATCGGTACACTGCACCATTGCACCCCCAACGCATCGGTGAAGGTGGATAGCCCGAAAACCCGAACCAACAACCTGAAGACTCGATGGTTTCAATTTTTTTTTTGATATGTTGTTTTCTATTTTCAAAATATTGCTGGTAAATTACAAATTTTGTTGTGTTCGATTGGATTTGGATTTGGATTTTGTTGATAAAGTTGGGAGTTGTTGGCTCTCGGTGGATGATGAATTTCCTACTCATCTCACGATTTTAGATTTATGATTTGTGAATTGGTTTTATTGTAATGAAATCGCTCACGGTATTAGATTTGTGTGAAAGTGAATTGGTTTGATTTTGAAATGGAATTGTTGAAGTTGAATACCGTGAGCTATTGATTTGGGTTTTGTAATTTTGTTCTGATACGAAAATTAGAATTGGAATTGGAAATCGAATTGTAAAATAGGGTGGTGTGGAGGTCAGGTGGTGATATGTATATATTATGCAGGACTTAACAATGTTGATTACTTGATTATTAAAATTGAAAGTTGATAATCAACATTTAAACTTAAATGTAAAATTAATATTCAAATGTGAAAATTGATAATCAAAAGTGAAATTGTAAAATTTGATAATCAAAATTTGTAAAATTGTAAAAACTTAAATCATTAATTCACACATTCTTAATATTTGTGAAATGGTAATTTATTTTTAATATTTGGGTATTAAATTTAGGTAAATAATTAGTTGAGTATAAAAGTATGCAATTAAAAATTAATAATAATTCGTTTGTAGTGAATGATAGTATTTGCCTATTTAGGTATTAGTTTTGGGTAAATAATTAATTAAGTATAAAATATGTTGAACTTTAATTATTTGGTAATATATATGTGTAGGGTATCACTAATATTTATAGTTGGTAATGTGTGAAAGTATAAAGAAGTGATGTAATAAACGTATCCGAAAAGAACTTTTTGTTGTCAAATTGTGAATATATTGTAGACTTGTATATTCCAATCATTTATACTTACACTTATTAATGTCAAATAAAAATTGTAAAAGCAGCATATATATTTAAGAACGAAATATGAAATTGTGTATATAATATTATGGTTTGTTAGAAATGAAAAGAAGATTCAAAGTTTTAAATAAGAAAAAGTTGTGAATGGAAAGAATGGAAATGGAATTATGATTGTTTTGTGATTGTTGAAATTGGAAATGAAAGGAAATGGAAATGAAATTATGATTGTTTTGTTATTGTTAGAATTGGAAAGAGTTGTAAATAAAAGGAAATGGAAATGAAATTATGACTGTTTTGTGATTGTTGAAATTAGAAATGGAAGTAAAATGAAAATAGAATTATGATTGTTTTGTGATTGTTAGAATTGGAAATAATTGTAAATGGAAGAAAATGAAAATGGAATTATGATTATTTTGTGATTGTTGTAATTAGAAATTGTTGTAAATGGAAGGAAATGGAAATGGAAATATAATTGTTTTGTGATTGTTGGAATTGGAAATGGAAGGAAATGGAAATGGAATTATGATTGTTGGAATTAGAAATAGTTGTAAATGGAAGGAAATGGAAATAAAATTATGATTGTTTTGTGATTGTTGTAATTGGAAATTGTTGTAAATAGAAATGGAATTAAAATTGTTTTGTGATTGTTAGAATTAGAAATTGTTGTAAATAGAAAGAAATGGAAATAAAACTATGATTGTTTTGTGATTTTTGGAATTGGAAATAATTGTAAATGGAAGAAAATAGAAATGAAATTATGATAGTTTTGTAATTGTTGGAATTGGAAATTGTTGTAAATAGAAGGAAATGGAAATGAAATTATGATTGTTTTGTGATTGCTGAAATTGGAAATTGTTGGAATTGTTAGAAATGGAAATAAAATTATGCATATTTTGTGATTGTTGAAATTAGAAATTATTAGAAATGAAAATGAAATTATGAATGTTTTGTGATTGTTGGAATTAGAAATGAGTTATATTATATAAGATGGATATGTGAAATTATGTGTTATTTATTTTTATGTGTACAAATAAATGGAAGAAAGTTTAAGTACTCTCGATCAACTCACTTCAGGAAAATACAATGATCCAGTTTAGGCTCATGCTGCATTGGTTCCTGGTATGAAGAACCATACCATTTGTTTGTTTTGTAACAAGCATTTGAAAGGTAGAGGAATCACCCGATTAAAAAAAGCATTTAACTGGGCTTCAAAGAGATGTGGAAGCGTGTAAAAAAGTAAGTCATGATGTGAAGTGGCAAATGAAAGCATTGCTTGATGAACATCAATTTAAGAGAGATAGAAGGGAAAAATTAAATTTTGAAATTGGTAGTGAAAGTTCGTTTTTTAGTTTCTGTGGTAATTATGGAAATGTTAAAGGTGGAAGTAGCAGTGGTAGTGGTAATAGTGGTAGTGGTAGTGGTAGTGTTTCATCTCAGACTCATGAAAAATTTGATGTGAGGAAGAGAAGAAGGCAAGTGACTAGTTTCTTTGCATCACGAACAACTCCCAGAGCCCAACCTTCAATTCGTAATGCAATGCAATCAAGAGATGCAGCTCATAATGTTGATATGGCAGTAGCAAGATGGTGGTATGATTCAGGTTCGTCATTCAATGCTTCTCGGTCTTATTATTATCAACCTATGATAGATGCAATAGCCTCTTATAGTCTAGGATATAAAAGGTCCTTCGATTGATGACTTAAGAAGTAAACTTTTGAGTTGTGCTGTTTCTGAAATTAGAAATTATTTGGCTGAAAGAAGAGTAAATTGGGGTACTTATTGATGTTCAATTATGTGTGATGGTTGGACAAATATAAGACAAGAGCCTATTATAAATTTTTTGATTTATTCTTCAAATAGCTTTATGTTTTTGAAATCTATTGATACATCTGGTCTTATTAGAAATACTATGACTTTGTTTGTGTCGTCCTGTTGTGACAAGATTTTGTCACAAATTTCTTATCACTTCAGTATTTTGTTTCGATGAAGAAGGAGTTAAGACAGATGTCTACAAGTAATAAGTGGGTTGCATATCAGCATGTTAAGTCTAATGTTAGAATGGAGGTTTGTAATATTATATTGGAAGATACAGAATTTTGGTCTCAATGTCAATTTGTTATCCGAGTTTGTGAGTCTTTGGTGAGAGTGCTTCGCTTGGCTGATAGTGAAGAAAAGCCAACAATAGGTTATATTTTTATGTCATAGAGAGAGCGACGGTAGTAATCAAGGCCAATATGTAAAATAGGCATTCTTTATACACACCATATCTTTCAATCATTAATGAGACAAGAGAAAGATAACTTTCTTCTCCATTGTTTGCAACTGAGACATTTTTAAATCCTATTGTATATTTTAGATTGGATCTTATAAAGCAAGTTGAAGTTAATAGAGGAATGCTTTTAACAATTACAACAATTGTTAGATTTGACGCGATGCAAGATCTTTTAAGCTCACTAATGGAGCTTTACAAGTTATCTTATGGGGATTTTGAAATGCTGATTGCTATTCGAAAAAGAGGAAAACTTTCTCCAGGTATTAGTTATTTCCTTTTTCTTATTTGCTCAAAATTAATTATCACTTTATTTTGTTTATAACACTACTTTTTTATCTTATAATTTACAGCTTCTTGATGGGATCAATTCAAAAATGGTGTTCTAAAATTGAAAAAGTTTGCGATTCGAATTTTCAGTTAATGTATGACTGCAACAGGTTGCGAACGAAACTAGAACACATTTCAATTTATTAACTCAAAGAAAAGGAATAGATTGGAGCATTAGAGGTTGAATGACTTAGTTTTTGTTCGTTACAATTTAAAGCTTCAGGAAAAATATATTATTTTCATTATTTTCATTATTAATTTTGATATAATTTCTTATAATTTTCTAATAATTAAATTTAATTTTTTTACTAGGAGTCTTAATAACACAAGTAGTTCAACTGATCTAATTGCTATTGATAATATTGATCTTTTGGCGGATTGGGTTTCTAAAGAACTCAATTTGGTTGAAGTGAATGATTTAGATTTGGAAGATAATCTTAAATGAGAAAGCATTGACTTGTCATTTGGTGCATTAAATTTGAATGATAATGATGATGAAGCTCTTCTCAGTGACGAGGATTTTGCACCAAATGATCACTAGGCTCAGTGCAGTTCTAGCGGGTATCCTTCCACTGACGATTGAATTTCAGGTTTTTATTTTTCCTCTTCTTTTAATGTTGAGCCCCAAAATTTTTCTTATTTATGTTATTAAGCATGAATGTGTTAATTATGTGTTTATGCCTTAGTTTGATTAAATTGGGAGTATTAGTGGATAATTGAGGTTTAGTTGAGTTTTTGTGGTTTATATGGGAATTATAGAGTAAAAATATTATGAGGGCTTTTTTGGGAAGGTTACTTGAGTTAGAGTGGTTTAGGCTTTGCTAAGAGGGATACTTTGGTCTTTGTCCCTTCCCATTAGACTTAAGAGAAGAAATTAGAAGGAGAAGAGAGGAAAAGAAAAGAAGGAGAGAAGAGAGTAAGAGAGGTGTCGTAGGAAGAGGAAGAGGAAGAAGGGAGTAAGGGCTTTTGATTTCTTGAGGATTTTCGACTGATTTGAAGCAAGTCTCGGTAAGTTTAACTTCATTTCTTCTTATTTTGGGTGGATTAAACCTAGTATAGCTTGGTATGGTGTTAGAATCGGTGGTTTAGGGTTTTTTGAAAAAATCTAGGTGAAATCCTTGGGGTGTTGAGTTTGTGACTGATTTTAAGGTTTGATTGAGTTAGAAATGTAGTATAGGAATTGAATCAAGGTTTAGGTGTGTTGCCTTTGCAAAAGGGAAGGATTGAGGTTGGAAAATGCTGGAAAAGTCAGGTTCGGAGACGTTCTCTAGACCCGCACGTCACGACGTGCTCATGAACACGCTGCGACGTGCGAGGAAGGTGTGTACATCGCGACGTAGGAATTTGTGTTCGTCGCGACGAGCAGCGGGCCGTTCGTCGCGACGAGCGTGACCTTTGTCGCGACGAGCGGGGCTTCGCCGCGACGAGCTCCTAGTTTCCAGCAAAGATGAATTTTGGTATTTTGGGCATATCTTTGGCTGTAGATGTCCAAATGAGATGATTTCGGATTCGTTGCGAACTAGAGATAAAGGGCTACAAGTTGTATGAAGAAGACCTTTCTAAGGAGATGTCTTAAGGAAAACTTTCTCTCTGACTCTATACTACATCTCCTTTC
>JANIJH010000005.1:62650395-62669727 GCA_024520975.1 Erythroxylum areolatum
CAACCCAATACTAAACACTCTCAGCCCCTTTCCAAATTACTATTTTACCCTTCCAGTGGGGGTGGGATGTTACATAATAGAAGTAACAAAAGTTGTTAAGAGAATTGAGGAAGGAGACCAAGTATTAAGTATGACCCATGATTTGGATTTCACCTCCAAGAAAATTTGGACTCATCCCATAAACTACAATTCTAATAACTATACATCTTATAACCTAAGCAATAAAGCCTAAAATAATCCAAACCTCGCTATCTAAAACCCAAAAATAACTAGACCCGAACTGAATCCCACCCAAGCCCTCTTAAGTTCCATGACAATTGTCAATATACAAGCAAAAAGGGAAAAGGGAGTTGTTTTAAATGTGATGAAAAATATCATATTAGGCATCGATGTAAAGGATGAGAGCCTACCATGTTGGTTATCTTAGATGATGAAGAAGGGGAGATGTCCAAGGAAGATGAGACTGAAGATTCCTAAGTTCTCTAAATTTGGGAAGTTATCGTTAAACTTTTTTATTGATTTGACTTCTTCTCACTCAATGAAACTCGAAAGGCAAATAAGGAGACAAGAGGTGGTAGTCTTGATCAATTACGAAGCTACACTTAATTTTAATTATCGTATAATTGGTAAAGAAACTTCATATTCTAATGTTGGAAACAACTAGTTATAGGGTGGCAATGGGTACGGGAATTTCTATCCTCAGAAAGGGCATTTGTGGAGCGATAATGCTAAAAATGCAAAAGGTCACGATTGTCGAAGATTTTTTCCTTCTTAATATTTATAGCTTCAACGTTATACTTGAATTCAATTGGTTGTTTGCATTGCATCAAACTAATTTTCATTGGCACCTTAAATATATGGTGAAGACAATTCAATGGGAGGGACAAGGGTGTTAGTGGAGCTTTAGGTGTATGGCATTGCAAGATGGAGAACCTAAAACTCAAATGACCTAGCCACTTTTCAATCAGTGATGCACTGTATGTAGTGGAAATTGAAACAAGTTATAACTTGGAGTGGATGATGACATTTCAAGTTCTGATATTTTTCTAGATGATTTTTTTAGAAGTCCTACGTCATTATTTGTCATTCATGTGTTACGAGTGTTTCTTGAAGTTATTAATTTAGAATTATCTAGAGAGCCACCAAAATTGTCTTTTGAGTTTTATAAACACCTATATACACTCAAGTATTATAAAGTAAGAAAGGAAAAACGAGATTACTCCGTATTTGACAAGATTTCAAAAGTGAAAACAACAAAAGAGGCTTGGGATATTTTAAAGCTTGCGTACAAATGAGTAAATAAAGCTAAAAAATCAAAATTGTAGTCTTTGACGGAGGAGTATGAAAAATGTGACATAAGCACTGAAAAATTAGTGGAGTAATATTTTTCTCTTGTCATAGATTTTATCAATAAGATGGAATGAATGATGATGAGATTACAGACACTGAAATGGTGAAAAAAATCCTACGAACTTTACCAATTAAGTCTGACCATATTGTGACAACAATAATGGAGTCTTATGATCTTAAAGAGGCAAAAATAGTTGAGTTGCAAGGTAGTTTAGAAATTCATACAAATATAGCCTTGGAGAAGGCGAATAAACCATTGGAAAAAAATTAAAAAGACAAAAAAATTGGCAAGTGCTACAAAATCAAACCAAATGGGAGATGGAAGTAATAGGTCATGGCCACAATAATAGAGGACGAGGTAATTTTAGAGGAAGAAATTTTAGAGGCTGAGGTGGTTTTAAAGGAAGAGGGCATGAATTTGACACTTCTATGAATGCAACCAATCAAGGTAGAGGTCAAGGGCGCGACGAAAGTAGATGAAAAGGAAATTAGAGTCCAAATTTTCATTGTTATAATTGTGGCAAGTATGGACACAAGTCATTTGATAGATATAGAAAGCATTTAAATCTCATGTAAATGCAATAGAAAATGAAAGATAATATTCTAATATACTAAACTTGTTCATTGTTAACAGTTCATTGCGTGGAGATGAAGATATATGGTATCTAGACTCTGGATTTAGTAATCACATATATGGTAAGAAAGAATTATACCTCTTTAGATGAATCTTTCAATTCAGAAGTTGAATTTGGTGATAATGAGAAGCTTATAATTAAAGGCAAATGAAGAATTACCATTAGAATGAAGGATGGTCATTTGCATTATATTTCTGATGTTTACTACATTCCTGGAATGCATAAAAAATTTGTTTAGTACTAGACAATTGCAAGAGAATGAATATGATATTCAACATCATCGTGATGTGAGCTCCATTATCAATTCAAAAGGAAAATTAGTTGCTAAAGTGAATAAGGCCTAAATTCACCTATTTCCTTTAAGGATTCAACATATGAAACTTACATGTTTGAATTTAGAAATAATTGATGATAACCAGTTGTGACATATGCATTTTGGACCTTTTCTTTTTAGAGGATTGAATTATTTGTCAAGAAAAGGTTTGGTCTTTGGATTGCCTCATATTGAAGTTGTAATCACGTGTGAGGGACTCGTATTATGGGCAAGAAGCATAGAGATGCATTCCCAATTGGAAAGTCATGGAGAGCTCACAGGCCATTAGAGATTGTTCACTTATATTTGTGCTTATGGAGGTCCCATTTAATGGAGGTAGAAAATATTTTATTACTTTCATTAATAATTATAGCAAAAAAAACATGGATTTATTTTATGGAACAAAAATCTGAAGTGTGTGAACCATTTGAAAAAATTAAGTTCTTGTTGAAATGAAAGCGGTAAGAAAATCAAACTTGTCACAATAGACAAAGGCCAGGAGTATCTTGTAGGTAATGAATTCTTTGAAAAGCATGGCATCCAACATTAAGTAACAACTAGGTACACTCTACAGCAAAATGATGTAGTCAAGAGGAAGAACAAAACAATCACAGACATGGTGAGGTGTATGTCAAGGTGTAAACAAATGTCATATGAATTTTGGGTAGAAGTAGATTTAAGTGTTGTTCATATTTTAAATAGATGTTTAGCCAAAAGTGTTTATAACAAAACACCTGAAGAAGCTTAGAGTGGTAGGAGACCATCCATCAGACATCTTAGGGTATTTGGCAATATCGCATATACACATATTCCAAACTAGCTGAGGAAAAAGCTTAATGACAAAGGAGAAAATTCCATTTTCGTTAGCTACAATGAAAATTCCAAAGCCTATAGATTGTACAAGCTAAAAACAAAGAAAGTAATAATCAGCAAAGACATAACATTTGGAGAGAAAGGCAAATGGAATTGGAGTTCATAGGAGTAGTAAAAACATATTGCAATTCCAACAGTAGATGATGAAGAAGTTGAATAACAAGCATCAATTTATTTTCAACCAAGTTCAGTTAGAAGATCTCAAAGACAACGTCATTTGCCAACAAGATTACAAGATTGTGTGTTGGACAATGCTAGATTCCATTAATGAGGAGCAAGTCAATTATGCTCTCTTCTTATAATGAGATCCCTTGACATTTAAAGAAAGAGCAAATGATGCTCACTGGATTGAATCTATGGATGAAGAAATTCATGATTTTGATAAAAATGACACATGGGAGTTGACAAAGTTATTGGCTGGAAAGAAGCCTATTAGCGTGAATTAGGTGTATAAAACAAAGTACAAGCCAAGTGGAGAAGTTGATTATTATAAAGCAAGATTGGTTGTTAAAGGCTACAAGCAAAAACCAAGTATTGATTATTTTGAATTATTTGTACCTATCAATAGACTTGATAGTATTCAAAAGGTCATTTCTTTGGCTATCAAAACAATGGAACTTGAATAAAATGGTTGTCAAGTCTACTTTCTTATATGGTGTGTTAGAAGAAGTATATGCAGAACAACCTCTAGGATACGTCAAGAAAGGAAAGGAGAATCACATGTATAGATTGAAAAAGCCTTGCATAAGCTAAAGCAAGCACCAAAGCTTGATATATTCTTATTAATACTTATTTTATTCATTAAGGTTTTCAAAGGTGCCCATATAATCATGCATTATATGTTAAATCTACTAAAATTGGAGAGAATTCAATTGTTTGATTATATGTGGATGACCTGTTGTGTACTGGAAATATTGCAAAGATGATAACAGAATTTAACGAGGCTATGACTAGATGATTTGAGATGATAGATATACGATTAATGTCTTATTTTCTTAGAATAGAATTTGTTCAAAATAAAGATGAGATTTTTATCTCTCAAAGGAAGTATGTAGCTCATATTTTAAAGAAAGTTAAGATGGAGAATTCCAAACCAATCTCCACATCAACTAAAGAAAAATTAAAGCTAAAGAAAGAATGCAACAACATAAAAGTGAATCCAACTCATTTCAAGAGTTTGATTGGCAGCCTAAGATACTTGACAACGACAAGACTTGACATTGCCTATATAGTTAATTTATTAAAGCATATTTATGGAAGCATTAGAAGAAATACATCTCCAGATTGTCAAGAGAATTTTAAAATATATGAAAGGTACATTTAATGATGGTATCTTATATTCAGCCATTTGTATTTCAAGTTTGTTTGACTCTATAGATAGTGATTGGGCTGGAGACATTAAATCGAGGAAAAGCACTTTTAGTTATGTATTTTTTATTAGGTCAGCAATATTTCATGGTCATTAAAGAAACAACCAGTTGTGACATTACCCACTATTAAAATAAAACATATTGCAGCAACTAATTATACTACCCATGCAATTTGACTGAGGAAGATGTTTGAATTTTTATGTGAGTAGCAAAAGGAGCCCACATTTAGTTTATGTGACAATAAATCAACAATTGCATTATCAAAGAATCCTATTTTTCACGGTTGTTCTAAGTATATTGAAATCAAGGTGCACGAGATTCATGAATTAATTACAAAAAAAGAGATTGTTATTGAATATTGTCTTATTGAAGCATAAGAAGAAGATATTTTCACAAAGTCTTGTGAAATTTATTTGCAAAATAAGCAATTATCTTTTATGCCAGGGGACTTACTAATTCTGAAACAAGTGTGAGAGGATGTTACAATGGACTTCGTTGAAGGGTTGTCCAATTATGCTGGGTTTATGGTGATTGTGGATTGATCTAGTAAGTATGAACACTTCATTGGTCTGAAGCATTCCTTTACATCCACTAGACGTTCTTATACATAATGTTGTTAAACTGCATGGATTTTCAAGATTTATCATATCTATTCAATACAAAATTTTTATAAGTCATTAATGGACTGAGTTATTTCGATTATAGCAAGCAAAGTTAAGAAGAAGCACCGCCTATCACTCTCTGACGAATGGCCAGATTGAATTGATTAATCGATGTTTGGAGAATTATTTGTGTTTTTTGTGCATTCCCAGCCTAAAACTTTAGCATCTAGTTTACATCTACATCTTTGAATGAAAAAAGATTCAAATAGACTAAATCTCCGAAGGGATCTGATAGGTGGCTACCTTGGGCTTAATATTGACATAATATCGTTTCTTCATACTACTATGAAATTGACAGCCTTTAAGGTGGTACATGGACGGGATCCCTCTCCCCTCTTGCAATACCAACTAATGAGAACTTATAACTCAATTGTGAAAGAGCAACTGCAAGCCAAGGACTTAATTATTAAAGAGTTGAACCAACAATTGGGGTTGGCATAAGTAAAAATTGAAGAAATATGCTGACTAATATCTCCGGGATGTCTCATTTTGAGTGGGTGACTTAGTTTATCTTAAAATTAAGTCTTAAGTCATTGGTGACGAAAGAAAATGAGAAACTATCACAGTGGTATGTTGGCTGCTATCCAGTTGATTAAAAGATACTCTCCAGTTCTGCTTATATCCACCCAATGTTTCATTTCTCCCAACTCACAACTATCATTGGAGCTAACATGCCATAGCAAGAGATTCCCTAGGTGTTGCAAGACGATTTGGAACAGAAAGTGGACTAAAAAAGATTTTAAGCATTCGGCCCCAAAAGAACCAGCAGAGCCCTATGACACAATTGATCAGCAACTTCCTTAGGGCAAGGTGAAGGTCCTCCCATTGCCGCTTTCGGTACTCCATGAAGAAGAAGAAAATCCATAATAGTCTATATATTAATAATGTGGCCGAGAAGCTTTGAACGGATTCCCATTATATTTTGTTGTTACTGTTTTTGCTAATTTATTTTTACTATTTTGATGTTTTGTCTATTAGTATGTCTCCAGAATGAGGAGGTGTCCAAGTGATTAGAATTTTGTGAGAATGAGATGCTGGACAATTTTGTCCTTTCCTATAAAGTTAGACAATTATTAATTACATTTTTCAGTTTTTCAATAAATTATCAATTAAGTTACGTAATTTGATCTAGATAAAGACAATAAAGTAGTCCAATAAATGATCTAAATCAATGGGTCGAAGTCTAGATAAAAAATAGATCCCAATTAGTGTGGACCGGACCTATATCAGCCTTGTGATGGGGAAGCCCAATATGGAAGCTATATATATAGGTTAAGGTCTCCTGCAGTTGCTCATATCAATCACAAGCATAAGGATTCTCTGACCCGTTAAGAGAGCTTACATATTAAGAAAACTGTAGAAAGACCTAAACCACATGTTGGTAAACACTTTCCATAAAGATCCTAGGAGATTTGTGATCGTTTGGAGCTCGAAAACAGTATCAGAATCAGAGATGGAACCAAAATTAGGTATTCCTCATTACCTTCATTTTTAATCGTTTCATGTATGATCCTGGGTACGTAATAAGGTCTGTACTACGTATTACATATGGAATCAGAGAGGTTATGTGATCAGATTGCCAAAAACAAAGGTTTTTTTATTTTTCATCTCATATGGTTTTCCTCAAGTTTTGATTCACTTTTTAGTTTTTTTTACATACATAATTATGTAAAAGTGGTATACATAAAGCTAGCTATAAAAACGAGTCAAAAATGGGCCTAACAGAGCAAAAAAAGACATCCTGGGATGCCAAAAATCACCTCTAGATTCAGTGGGAGACGGAATGTCAGGCGTGTGTAGTTGCTACAATAGTCGAGGATACTAGCATACACCGCACGCGCTAATAGCGTGCCGACACATTGCTCCAACGCTACCTGCTACCTGCGCTCCCACAAGTGCACGTGCCACATCAGTCTATACACGTGGCGGGCTCGAAGGGGGACACTTGGCGATGCGTGCACGCCTACACGTAGCGAGCGCGTGATCGACACGCGTAAGAAAAAGGAATTAAGGTATTCTGAATCCGATTTCGAATGAATTTTCATGCTTCAGACATCGGATAAAGGAGATACATGAGGTTCTCGTGTCTCAGATCTCATGTTCGGTGTTCAGGATTGCATGATAGTCGATCGAAAACGAAATTAAGACATTCTTAAGCCATTTTTATGCAATGAACTTGCCATAAAGGAAATACATGATGTTTTTATGTCTCGGGTAGTCGATTCAGTGTCCGGTGACACACGATAGTCACTCTATTGAGATTTTTCTTTTACAAAAGTCTCAAATGAAGTTTTCAGAGAATGTCTTTAGCACGAGTGTATGACAATGAGACTGTGCATTCGATTTTTTATATTTTTGATGTTACATTGTCAAATACTATATGCCCATAAAGAATGTGAGGATAACATAAAGATGTATCCCTTATGTTTGTGGACTTTTTAAGTACTGATGAGGATGTAGTTACCACAGTGGCCTTTCGAGTCAGTATTTAGAATTGTTCTGCTTACATGTTAGGGGATGTCTCTGGTCTCATGTTTGGTTATTTTTTCTACAGGTGTTGGCCTTACATGAGATTTTGAGATGTGCATAAATGCATTGGATAGAGGAAAGTCATTGCTTGAATGATCTATTCACCCACAGGTGGTAGTGTCATGAAAGTTGACGATTTGTACTCTGATTGCTTTTATGTGAAGGTCTAGTTGTATATATTATGTATTTGGCCCACAGATGTTTCATAATATGTGTGACCCTATTTCTAGTAAAGATACTATTTAATAGCTTTGAGTATCATTGTTGTCCTACATTTGTGCTTATTTAAAAATTATCATTTTGAAGTCAACATTTCAGTCAACAAATTAGTTTCACCATTGAAACCCTGACCGGTTTCAACACAAATAAGTGAACAGAGGATGTATTGAATGATATGGAGATATGATCATATGAATGGATAGGTCATCTCCACCCATATCCATGAACTCGAGAGTTCATAAAGCAACCTATGAAACCTGAGATCGGTCTAACAGATTATATTTGATAACCATTAACTAATCCATTCCTAACCATCTACTAAGTGGACTTCCAGACACAGACATAGCAAAGGAGTTTCTTGAAAATGTCTCCGAGAGGTACACAGTCTCACCTAATGATGAGACAAGTGCCTTGATGAAAGAATTATTCTCTATGAGATATATATAGGAGAAAGAGAAGTAATGGAGTACATATTGAGAATAATTCATCTTCACAGTAGATTAAAGATGTTGGGACTTCAATGCTTTGATAGCCCATTGCGTTGCTGAAGAGGAGAAACTTAAGCTTGCTACTCCTACAGCCCTCGAAGCAACTAAAGGGAAGACAAAGATGAATTCTGCTAAGTTTGAAGGTAAAAAGTTCAAATCTTCTCCACACATTGAAGTTGATCAAACCAGTACTGATAAAGGTCCTAGGGACATAAAGAAACTAGTAGTTTAAGGTTTAAAAGGAAAGACTGAGACCATCAGGTTACTCTTTGGTTTGTCAATCTATAAATCTAATTTGCGATAGTCATATTAAGTACATGGTGGTTATTTGGTGGAGCATCTGATTAAGCTTCTATAATGCAAAGGTTCATATCCAGGATAAAGCCAAATAAAGGGAAGGAGAAACTAATGGTTCACAGAAATAAAAAAGTGGAAGTAATATATATAGGGGATATATGTACTGAACTTTATTGTAAGGTTCATTTGAGTTTTACACGACACATTGTGTATGTGATTTTTTGATCAATTTTGGACAAAAAGGGTTAATGTTTTGTATTTAATGCTTTTGTTGTACAATTGTTTAATGCAAAACATAATGGTACAACTTTCTTGTCATATGGTTTGTATAGAATGTGTCTGGCCCCAAATTAGATATATGCTTCTTCATATCCTGCTAAACAAGTTATGAAATGAAGGACCCTGATAAATGAGAAGTCATATATGGTGTGGCATAAAAGTTTAAGCCATATTTCCAGAGCTAGGGTTGAGAGATTGATTAAGAAAAGCATTTCTCAATTCTATATTATGATGATCTGGGAAAATGTGTTGACTGTTGTAAGGATAAGTTGACTAATAAGGATATTGAGGTCAACTCATGTTTTTGACTTGTTGAGTCTGATACATAAAGATATCAGTAGACCTTATATAGTTGCATTCTACAATTCTAAATTTATTCTGACATTTATTGATGATTATTCTCATCACAGTTATATGTTCTTGCTTAAAGATCAAAGGTTGAGAAGTAATTGAGAAAATTCATCAAGATAGTTAGATTCGACCGTGGAGGAGAATATCATGGCAATCATAGTGTTTCAAGACTTTAAAAGGTCCGTTTGTCAGATATTTGAAATCAGTTGGAATAGTGACTTAATTCACTATATTGAGTAGTTCTGAGCAAAATGATGTGTTGCCAAAAGGCATAAATGCACCTTAAAGGACTTGAAGAAGTCGATACAAAATAGGACTAATATAGCTAATTATCTAAAAGTTTGAAACCCAACCTTGCACACATTTGTGTAAGGGGCTGCCCTACTGAGGTAGTATAATCCTTATAAAAAAAGATTGCATACTCATTCCGCTCATTGCTATTTAGTAAGATATCTCGACCAGTTTAAGGCTACGACTTTTATTGTAGAGAATGAGAGACCAGAATATTGGAATTACAAACAGCTAAGTTTTTGGAGTATGATGTCTATAATGATGGTGGACTCTTTGACCCTTCAGATGATAACAGGTATCCACTACTCATACAGTTAGATCTGGTAGATCTAGTTCTTTGTACCATGCCTGTACAAGAACAGGAACCCACGCCTATAGCACAGAGGTTCCCGGGGGTACAAAATCTAATACATTTAAGTAAATCCACTATAGTGAGATGACCTACTATCCCATCCGATTACATAGTCTATCAGGTGTACAGGACTATGCTATTAGACATGTTACATATCTAGCTATTTTTACAGAAGCTGCTTCTGGACCCAATGAGGATGTGTGGTGGGATGTGATGAATGACGAGATGTAAGCCATGAAGTATAGTAAGGTCTAGGAGCTAGTTGATTTGCATCAAAGTTGCAAACCCGTCAGTTGTAAATGAAGTTTTTAGACCTAAAAGATTTCGGGGTAAAGTTCAGAAGTTTATAGGCTCACTCAGTTGCCTAATGGCTCACTCAGGGAGAAAGGTTGACTTTGTGTTACCTTTTCTCTCATATCCTCGTAGGATACATTTTGAGTGATTAAGGCAATTGTAGCTAATGATGATGTAGAGTTACATCAGATGGTTGCTAAAACTGCTTTCCTGAATAAAGACCTTTATGAATAGGTTTATATGGTACAACCTGAAAGATTTTAGGATCCAGATGCAATTAATATGGTTTACGTATTACGCAGATCAATATGTAATTTATACCAAACCTCATAAAAGTGATACCTTACAATTAATAAGGTTATGGCCTCTTTCGACTTCATGGAAAATAAAGCTAAAAAGATGCTTGTACTATGAAGGGGAGCAAAGTTATCTTCCTATTACTGCATGTGGATGATATATTGCTCACGCCAAATTACTTGACCATGTTGTATGAGAATAAGCAATTTTTGGTCAAGAAATTTGATATGAAGGACCTTGGTGTAGCATCTTATGTCCTAATTATTCAGATTCACCAGGACAAATCTCAACACTCATCAGACCTCTCATAGAATGCATACACTGAGTACGTGTTACAAAAGTTTAATACAGTTAACAGTAAACCTGTCGTAGCACCTATCTTTCATAGTGAGAGATAATCTTTGGTACAATATCCAAAGAATAAAGTAAAGAGAGAGGTTATGAGAAATGTTCCGTATTCTAGTACAGTTAATAGACTAATGTATGCTCGACTATGTACTAGGTAGGACATTGCATTCATTGTTTAGTTGTTTGGTTAATATCTAGTTAATCCAGTTGTAAACCATTGTAATGCAGTCTAGAAAGCGTTGAGATACTAAGGGGAATCAAGGATTATATGTTGACATATAGAAAAGTCAACAGAGTAAACCTCGTAAGGATTCACATTTTAGCTATGTGTTCGGATGATCAAAAGTCCTCTTAAAGTTACAATTTCAAGTTTGCAGATGGTACAATGTCTTAGAAGTGTGTCAAGTAGACACAGGTAACTTTCTCGATTATGCATGCAGAGTGCATGCTATGGGGCTGCTTCACAAACGATTTAACTAAGAAACTTGATTTCTGAGTTGTCTGTGGTTGATTCAGTGGTTTGACCTATTTGGTTGTAATGTGGTAATCTTCTTATCGTGTTGTTTAATAAAAACAAAGAATATCACAGGGTCTTAGCATTTAAAAGTCAATTATTTGACTATAAAAGTGTTGAAACAAAAGGTGACATTAAGGTTTGGAGCATTTAAGGACTGGAGAACTGTAAGTCAACCCGTTAACTAAAGAACTTCGCCCACTTGTGTTTGTGACACAAGTATACAGTTGGGTGTTTTGGCGTCCTTAGACACTGTTATTAGCGGATCATTATGTTTACTCTATGTACATTTGTACATTTTGATGTATTATGATAGTATGATGGTTCATCAATAAAGATGATCATCGTTTATCCTTAGTAATACGTGTTATCATAATTTGTTATAATACGTATGAAAGTCTTAAGATTTGTGTCGATCTTAAGCATTTAAAAGTCATTGGGCATATATACAAATTGACTTTGTACCTATGTCATTCAGATGCATACAGTTCTAGTATGGATATCCCTGAATTTGACATGACATAAGGGGATATAAGTTTTTAATCCCATAAAGGTATTCTCTAATGCAATTTAGCATTCAGTTGGAGAACATAAAAGTTTTCTCTAATGCAGTTTAACATTTAGTGAGAAGAAACAAGTTTTCTCTAATGCTGTTTAGCATTTGGTGAAAGAAAACAGGATTTTTTAATGTAGTTTAGCATATGCAGTTTAGCATAAAGTTGGAAAAATCGAGACTTACAAACAAAGATGATATAATTTAGATCATAAAGGTATCATCCTAGTTTGTCACACTTTATTTTCCCATTCATGTTAGTGAGGTATTAGATATACATGATTGTATTGAATCTATGTCGCACATGATACATGCATTTGATACTTTTGGGTATTGAAAGCCTTACAGGACGAAATGATAGACTTTTATTATCTTTGGATCAAATGTCGTGTTTTTTTAAAACTTAGTTGACTAATACAACAGTGTGACTTAATCGAGTTTTTTAAATTGTTTTTAAATTAGGGTCAAAGTTGCAATTAATGCTTATCTAAAGGGGAGAATGATGGACAATTTTATCCTTTCCTATAAAGTTGGACAACTATTAATTGCATTTTTCAGTTTTTCAATAAATTATTGGTTAAGTTATGTAATTTGATTCAGATAAAGATAATAAAGTGGCCCAATAAATTATCTAAACCAATGGGTCGAAATTTGGGTAAAAAATAGATCTCAATTAGTGTGGACCGGATTCATATCAGCCTTGTGATAGGGAAGCCCGATACGGAAGCTATATATAGCTTAAGGTCCCTTGCAGTTGCTCATATCAATCATAAGCATAAGGATTCTCTGATCTATTAAGAGAGTTTATGTTTTGAGAAAACTGTAGAAAGACCTAAACCACATGTTGGTAAATACTTTCCATAAAGATTTTCGAAGATTCGTGATCGTTTGGAGCTTAGAAACGACATCAGAATTAGAAATAAAACTGAAATTAGGTCATCATCATCATCGCCATCACTCAGTTCGAAATCCCACAATGAAGCAGTGTCTAGGGAGGTCCGATAGTACGTAGCCTTACCCCTACATAGTAGAGAGGCTGTTTCCGGTGGACCCACATGTAAATGAGACAATATATGAATGATGCATATAACAGAAACAATTCATAAAACGTAAAATAAATGAAAATACAAGTAAATGAGAAATAAAAGCACTAAATAGAAATAATAATAAAAATACTCAAATCTCAAGATATATTTAAAATAAATGCAAATAACACTAATAATACTAACCACAAATAATAATAATAATAATAATAAATAAATAAATAAATAAAAAGTCAATAAATAATAATAGAATAGTAATACAATAGAGTGAAGGAAAGTAATACCAGAGTTCCAACCGAAAGGTACGAGTAAAACTCACCATAACACGAATAAAATAATAAATAAATAAATAAAATGAGAGTGTTCAGGTATGGAATGATTCTTCTACTGATCCTGCGAGAGAGGCACCTTATCAGTGACAGCACCACCAGACCTCATTTTCTCGTATTTTCTGTTATCTTCCTTCTTAAATTACTGTTCTATTGAGTTTCCACCAGTATCAACAGCAAGCATTAAAAGCTCGTCCCCAAAACGAGTCGAGCCTAACTCCAATGTTTCGGGTCATGAACGGTTGCATCAACTTGCGTATTATGTAACACCAACCATGTACCTGTAACGACTTATTATGTAACACCAACCATGTACCTGTAACGACTTTTTCACAACTACCTCTCCAACAGAGAAAGTAAGCGAACAGACCCAGAAAGAACTACAGAGTGTTGGCACTTGGCTCCTTGCAGTTTCATAAAATGAGCATTAGTAGTAGTAGCTTAGTATTGAGTAGGCTAAAGCTACAGAACCCAAAACTTGCATGGATAGAATCCACCTCCACTCTTTCTGACATAAAAGTCATCCATGGTTATATGCTTAGAACCTTCACATTCTTTGACTTATTTTCCGCAAGTCGCTTAATTTTCTCGGCCGTGGACAAGAAATTGTTAGACTACGCTGTACAAATATTTTTCCAGATCCAAAGCCCTAATATTTTTATTTACAATGCATTTATTAGGGGATATTCTGGAAACCAAAACCCAGACCAGTCGTTCCATTTCTATGTCCAATCGCAACGTGAAGGGCTGTTTCCTGATAATCTAACCTACCCATTTCTGGTTAAGGCCTGTACTCAATTGGGTTCTATAAACGTGGGGATTCAAGCTCATGGTCATGTGATTAAGTACGGATTTGAGAGTGATGTTTATGTGCAGAACTCACTCGTTAACATGTACGCCACACTTGGGGATGTAAAGGCCGCAAGTTATATATTTCGAACCATGTCTCTGTTGGATGTAGCTTCGTGGACTTCAATGATTGCAGGCTATAGCAAATGTGGGGACGTATTGTCTGCACGCAGGTTGTTCGATAGAATGCCGGAGAAAAACTTGGTTTCATGGGGTACAATGATCAGTGGGTATGCCAAGAACAATCTTTTTGACAAGGCTATCGAATTGTATGAGGCTCTTCAGTTTGAAGGGGTTAAGGCGAATGAGACGATCATGGTTAGTGTGATATCTTCTTGTGCTCATTTAGGTGCACTTGAACTCGGAGAGAGAGCGCATGATTATGTGTTGAGAAATGAAATGGAGGTGAATTTGATACTGGGTACAGCTCTGGTCGATATGTATGCGAGATGTGGAAGTATTGATAAAGCTATCAAGGTTTTTGAGGAACTTCCAGTAAGAGATGTTTTAAGTTGGACAGCTCTTATTGCTGGGTTTGCTATGCATGGTTTTGCAGAGAAAGCACTCGAGTACTTTTCGCAAATGCTGCTGACAGGACTAGTCCCGAGAGACATAACTTTTACAGCGGTTTTATCTGCCTGTAGTCATGGAGGATTAGTTGGAAAAGGAAAGGAGATGTTTGAGAGTATGAAAAGAGATTATGGCATTGATCCTAGGTTGGAACACTATGGATGCATGGTTGATTTGCTTGGTCGAGCAGGGAAGTTGGCAGAAGCGGAGACGTTTATTCTTGAAATGCCTGTGAAGCCTAATGCACCAGTATGGGGGGCATTGCTTGGAGCTTGCAGGATACATAGAAATGCTTCCATTGCAGAAAGAGTAGGAAAGATATTGATCCAGTTGCAGCCAGAACATAGTGGCTACTATGTGGTTCTTTCAAACATCTATGCAAGAACAAACAGGTGGGACAATGTGGAAATCGTGCGACAGATGATGAAGGAAAAGGGAGTGAAGAAACCACCCGGTTACAGTCTGATTGAACTCGACGGGAAAGTTCACAATTTTACCACTGGAGACAAGACGCATCCAGAAATCAAGATGATTGAAAGGATGTGGGAGGAGATTCTTAGGAAAATAAGACTTGTAGGGTATATTGGGAATACACCCGATGCATTGTTTGATGTTGATGAGGAGGAAAAAGAAAACAGCCTGCACAGGCATAGTGAAAAGCTTGCTATAGCCTATGGAATCATGAGAACTGAGGCTTGCACTCCTATTCGGATAGTGAAGAACTTGCGCGTTTGTGAAGATTGCCACACAGCTACAAAGCTAATCTCAAAGGTGTATAAGCGAGAATTGATTGTGAGAGACAGGAGCAGGTTTCATCATTTTAAATCAGGAATCTGTTCTTGCATAGACTATTGGTAAGAGATAAGCCTTTAATTCACGTGTTTACTACCATGGTAAAAGAAAAGAATCTCACAGCTAAACTCAGCTCTTTCAATTAAAAGAAACTGTAATTGGAAAAATATAAACCCTTGAAAGAAGAAAACAGGATCATAAGAAGCATCAATGTTACGGACTGAGTAATAAATAATTCGGTTTTGGTAACGAATGAGCAAACACACTTTTAAGTGCTGATCCCTACTATTTTGAAGCAGATTGAGTTGGAATTTTCTTGTGGCTTATGAAAAGTTTTAATAGTAAATGCTTGAGACGAGACGACGACAGCTGATGGAGCTGGGAACGACGACGTTTGGAGTAGCAATCACCGAGTGTTGTGAATGACTACGTTTAAGGGTGTAAGACGAAGAATATAGAAAGTAGTGTCGTTTGACAAAGAATCATAAGTGTGAAAGGGAGAACACATGGAGCGTTGATATTGGGTTTAAGTTCAACGGATAGAACAGCCGTTATAAAAATGATTTGTAACAGATTCTTGAAATTTGACAAATGAGTTCTCTTCTATCTCTCACAATTGTATTCTGTTCTCTTTTGTTCTAAATTCCTAGCAAATGTAGGCGAATAGGATTGCGAGTTTTACTAAAATAATTACTATCAAATATGTCTCAGAACTAAGCATTCCTTATCGAAAGTAGAAATAAAGAATGGCAGATACAAAGCTCCATCAACAAGGAGCTCTGTCCTCGAGGAAGAAAATAGATGTGTGCCAAAATAGAATGCACCTAGGATTGAGTTCCCCAATTTCAGAAGAGAAGGTCTACAATCTTGGATCTTTCTTCACCCTTGACAGGACTTTGACAGAGATAAAATTCGGTTTGGTAGTGATACTCGCGAAGAGAGAAGCCCTAGATTAGCATAAGATGTGATCCTCCAAAAATTCTTAAACTACAATTAGCTAAATACTTCCCAAAACATACCATTAATCATCCAATTCCTCTTTAGTTCCAAAAGAAAAGATTGTTGTCAAACATAAAAATATTCTATACAACACAACTACCTAAACTGTCACATTCAAAAATATATGCAATCGAACAACTTTACTCAATTAATATGTTGGCCCTACTTAAACTCCACTTGGTCCGTCCTATATACTGGGGTTATCAACAATCACTCGTTCTCTTAAAATATAAAGGCAAGCTGTGAGCTGCATATTCAATAAAGATAACCGACCATACCCTTAAAATTAAATAACTCAATAAATAATTATAGAACTTAGTCAAGTGATTAAAACATTCATATAATATAAAGACACACATCAATACTCATTTTAATCCGAACAATTAATACGCATCACAAAAATTTTGCCAAACGATCATTAACACAAAAATTAATACATAACTTCCATTTATGCTTTATTTGAAAATGAACCGAACTATCTAGGCTTAACTTAACCTAGTAGGCTTACATCTAATGGTTTGCCGGCTCATCGCATCTCATCCCCTCATAATCACTCACAAGTGGACACGTAATTCAATGAATATGCTCTGCAGGAACTTGAACCTGCTTGGATTACGTCTAGACAAATAAGATACCTCAATTTCTCAATCTCTCTTGATAGCTCAGTATTACTGCAGCACCTAGCCATCGGCACAGGATATCTCTAAGACTCAGGACTCAGTACTACTCAGGTACCTAATTATTGACACAGGATATCCTCAGGACTCAGGACTCCCTAGTTTCTACTCCACGGATAAATACCTAGCCGCTATCCCTCTCACATTGACACAATCTATCCCTTTAAGACCATTGAATGTAGTCTATCATAGGCAAGTCATCAATATTTTTACCAATTATTCACAACATATTATTCACCAATCTCTATTTAATTAACACATTATCCGTCAAATTAACAAGCAATTCATCTTATAAAAATGTAACAAAATATTTAAAAATATAAGCATGAAACACCTTGACTTTGTTAATTATTAGTAAAATAAAACAAACATAATTCATGTATTTAATTATTAATCGTCAATTTAATTAAGTATTAGTGAAATAAAACAAACATAATTCATGTATGTAATTATTAATCCTCAATTTAATTAATGACTAATTTAAAATATAATTTATTAATAACAAAATGGTACTTTATTTTAAGAGTAAAGTCCTAAGATATCCTTACCTTGATTTTGGACTCAACTAACTGATAGTCCAAATTACTTCTTAATCGAATCTTCGATCCTAGAATTTACAAAATTCTATTAGACTAATTTATGAAAATTGGATAAAATGCAAGATAGAGGTTATGTTTCTAGTGTAAGAAAAAGTACACACCTAGGCATAAATGTAGAAGGTGTTAGTTTATGTCATATAGTCAACTGATTGTAGTTTAGACATAATTATTTAAAGATATTCTTTATTTTATATATATTCAAATATATATAGTAAAGTCCATGGGATAAATATACATTGCAAATAAATTTTTGATAAGATCGTAGCTATGATATTCATATTACATTTCTGTATTATTTCTAAGTTATTCTTAATCATTATTATATTGGGACTGAATATTAATAAAGTATAAAAAGACAAACAAATATTATGTTTCTTATGTAAGGAGTAGCAGTCTTATGAATACCGTACCATACCGGTCGAAAATCGGTACCGATACGAGTAAAGATATTCCGGAGACAAATTTCGGACCGGCCGGTACCAAGGATTCCAGGAAATACCGAACCATTCTGCAAAAATTAGAATTCTCCAGGGACCATTTTGCAAAAAACAAAAATTAAACCTAAAAAATTCTACCCCCTCCCCCCCCGACGTTCTGGATTTTTCTTCTATCTTCTTCAGTTTCTCCTTCTTCTCCATGCACGAACACCACTGCTCCTCCCCTCTCCGATCTCTCTCTCAGTGTCTGGTCATCTTCTTGCTGTCCCCTCCTCGCCGTCGATGTCTTCTCCAGTCCTCCTCCTTCAAGTCTTCGACCGTGGTTTGCTCTCCCTTCGAGTCTTCGACGAATCGACCTCCCTCACCTCAGCCCGCTCCTCCTCCTCGCCGGCTTCAGCCTTCTCCTTCGTCCTCCTCGAGTCTCCGATGCACCACACGACGGCACGGCTACCTCAGCTCAGCCGGAGCTCACAACCCGACGTTGATTCGAATTGGCACCGAAGACTCGATTATTTTTGGGGTGTATGTTTATGATTTTTGTTTCATTTTTCATGCATTTTGAAAATAATTGCTTCTATGATTGTGTTGGTTGTTAGATTATGGTGGATTTGGGGTTAAAAATTGGTATTATTTTGTTGGATTTGGGGAAAAATTTGCAAGTGGATTTCCGATGAAAATGAGAAATCCGAATGGAATGGGAATTTGGAAATTTGGATGTTGATTTTGGTTGATTGTTTTTTGTCATTTGGGAGTTATGAAATTCAATTGAAATTAGAAATTTGGAATTGGATTTTGGCATTTTGCATTTTGGAATTAGAAGTGGATTGGAAATTAAATTTGAAATGGTAATTTATTGATTATTGAATGGTGGAAATTGGCTTGTGATTTATTATCGTATTAATATTGAATTGAATTTGAGCTTGAGCAATTAAATTTGAGATTGAATTTGATAATTTTTTATCTTTAAAGTTAAATTGTTGATGTTGATTAATTGGTTGTTAAAACTTAAAATTGAAAGTTGA
>JANIJH010000005.1:62681708-62696815 GCA_024520975.1 Erythroxylum areolatum
ATTAAATGAAAAGAAGGAAAAAGCATGAAAGTATGAGCATATGATAAAATGATTATGTGCTTTGGTTTGGGCGAGAGAAGAACCATTTCATTCATCACGTGCACGTAGACAAGAGCCTTCTCCCGGCTGTCCGCTTGTGACGTATGAGCTCCAAAAATGGACTCATTTTGTTTATGGTGAAAACTTCGGTTTCTCCATTTTGTACCCATAGGACCCCTCTAGCCATTTGGTTGTGCATTGCATTTTGAAATTGTTAATCATGACGCATTTGAATGACTTGCTTAATGGATAAAGTCTATATTATGTGTTATGTATTAACTGCTTAATTATGAGATTTGAACTAAATTGACGAATGATTGAATTGCTAGATATATAAACATATATGCTTGAATTTATGATGATTGCCGATGGCTATAAACATATTAGCCACTGAGTTGTGTAGCTCATCCCACGCTTCCCTCCTCAGGTGTAGAAGGAGAAGATTAGCTATCCTTGCAAGGCATTGGAACACCAAGAATAGAGACTTTTGTAATTAAGTTAGTTCAGGAAATCTTGTAATTTAGAATCATTTTAAGCATAAGCATTCAAATTGTACACATGTATTTCGTATTTTTGTATTTTGTATTTTGAAATGAGCTTTTATAAACTCTTTTAGAATTCATTTATAAAATATGATTGGATTTTGGCTTGTGGCTCTCTAAATTTTAATTGTTCGATGTTCAACTATTGTGGGCACGCCACCGTTATGGGATGACTGGTTCCGTTTTGTCTCCGAATGTTTGGGCTCCAGAAACAGGGTCCAACAATTTGGTATCAGAGCCACTAGGTTTTTCCTAGGCTCAAAATGTATAGTGTTATGAATTGGTAGGCTATGTGATTAATTGTGTATTGTGAATTGATGTGTTGCATTAAGTGACATGCATATCATGCATACATGTAGGGAATAAGATTAAAAATGGAAGTCAGCTGAAACACTAGTGTTTTATCGAAGGAGTAAAATGCCACCTCATAAAAGAATATGAGGAGTTTTGCAAGGATCTGCTGCATTTGATTCCTCACCATTAGAGAAGGGTGTTGATAAGTATAGAATCCCAGTAATTGCAATCGTATGAGTTGCATGTCTGAACTTCCGTTAAGAGTTTGGACTAGTAGAAATGATGAGAAGAATGGTGTTTAATGTAAGATGAGGAAAGTTTATGGATAAATTGGAGAATAATATGATTGAGTACATATGAGATCGATATTTGGATACTGTATAGGAGACTAAAGTGTACAGGCAGAATGAAATGAAATCATAAAATTGTTATGATCATAAAAAGGATGAATTTGGAACCGAAATGGTCATGTGAGTATTGTGATAAGAGTTTGTAATTTAGTATAAGAAGATATTAGGGGAAAGTTAGAAATTCTTATAAGATAGGATTTTAGGCAAGAATGAGAGAAGAGTAAAGTTGAAGGACTTCTAAAAATAAGAATATAAATAGAAATGGTGAGAATAAAAAGTACAAGCCAAGTGAAAAGTGACCTTGGGAGGTTGAACTTGGACTTGAAATGATTGATTGATTTCGAAAAAAAAAATGGTGTCAAGGGTAAGTTGATTTGTCATTGTGAGTGCACATTTGATAATAAGGACACCATGATAAGTGAGAATACTAAGTCTATGTGTATTATATGCGTGGAGATGATATAAGAATCAATCTATGACTTATTGAATATTGTTGGTCATAGTTCTTATAGTTCAAAGTCTAAGATGAGTTAGAGAAAGACGTAGAAGTGCTTGTAATGATCATTTGGGAAGGAATTGAGATTGTTAATAATGTTACCATATGTGATGAATTTGAGGAAAAAGAAGTAGGACACGATTATGACATAATCCCCACGATTGGGGATTGGCATAAAAGGAGAAGAGTTATCTAGAATTAAATGGGATTAAAGTATCCTTAGCATAAGCTACTAATTGGTGAATTGACATAAATACATCTTTAGATAAGATGTAATGATTTTGGTGATATATGCCAAGATATTAGAGTAAATGAAATTGTTTAGTATCTCATTTAGCCTTATATTAAGGGTTGTTTTGATCATGTAAGCTATGGCATAAATTGATCCTATTGAGATATTATGAATAGTGAAAATGATCTTCTTGAGGTACTAAGAATGACTGATAGGTAATTATGGAAAATAGTTGATTGATAAAGATTTCATGAACAGTATCGATGATTGTAGCAAGAAATCTTCTTTCAAAGAAGAATTTCCCCAAATTGGGTTAAGTTGATCAGATGATTCAATTTAAGAGTAATCAATGAAGAAATAAATTGGAAATGAATATGTAATGATTCAAAAGTGAGTATGGGAGTCCTATCCCTAACAGAGACTCAAGCAAGAGAGGTAGAATATGTTATTGAAAAAGGTATGTATTTTGTTTGATGTAAAGTATCCAACTATAAAAGTGGATTTTAAATTCGATGTGACACTATTGCTAATGAGAGGAGAATGCAGGTCCACATTATAATCTGTGTAAATATATTCGGGAGATACAAATGGAATCTGAGGAATGTGATACCAACACACAAAGTGAAGTATTCAATTAAAGTGAAATGTGTGGAGAAATTACTATAAATGAGCAGACAGTAGAATAAGTAAATGTGAAATTAGAGGAAATTGAATGAATGGAGCAAATTATTCGAGAAAATGAGTCAGTTGAAAAACTGAGAATAACATGAGATAATATTACTTTTATTGAGGATTTAGTCACTTAAGGAATTGTAAGAATTAAGTATGGGCACAAGGCAATTGGGTTATATCTATTGGAGTTATCAATGCCTTGACCGTATCATGAGGTAGAAAATTTAAGTGATCTAAGTAAAATCAAATCAATTAGTGATGATGATCATGGATGAGATCTTGAATGTATTCGAACAGTCAAGAAGAATACTTTTGAACATTGAGGAAAATGTGTAAACTGGATTAATGATGAATGTAAGAAGAATTTTGAGGAACTATAACCTCAATGTTAATTATGCCATTTAGATTTGGAGATTATGCAATATATATAATGAAGTTTCACATCAGAGATTAAGATACAATCTGTTGTAACAGTATAAAGTGGTTTTTAGTATGCATAAGACAATTAAAGTATTATGAGTTGATTTTGATACATGGTTTAGATGTGTTATGATGGTAATTGCTTTGAAGTCTTGGAGACATTAGATATGCAAAGTCATTTTGGGAATGTATAGATGAGTGCTATATTGGTAAAGGTAGTGTGTAATATGATACATTGAATAGACAATTTTATAATGGAATAGTACAAATTCAGATATTGAGGTTACCAAATCTAGTATAATAAAGAGCATAGGATTTGAGCAAAAGTGAAGTACATCTAGTCATTGAATGTAAAGGGCAGTTTTACATGGAAAGTTCAGAAGAGTCCAAATTGAGGGCTCAAAATCTATGAATCTTATTAAGGAAATTGAAAATGAATTTGGAATTTTGAGTTTGAATCGGAAGAATCATATGTTGTGATTGAAATAAGAAGTGTGTGTACCTGAGAAGAAGGATTGAGTAAAAAGGTTGTTAGAAAAGTACATATATTCATAAACAGGGTTCTCAATCTCTATGCATGAAATTAGATTATGATCTAATATTCTGGATCTATTAGAACATATATTTAACACATAATTGAATCAAAATATATCAATCAATCCAATTGCATTAATAAAAGAATCAAAATATTGTTAAAGTATAAATATATCATCTAACCTAGAAACTAAAGGAATTTAGTTACACATGATCGAACACAAAACCAAATATAAACATAAAGAAAAAATTATTGAAAAAAATGGGTTCATAATTCTAAACCTCCCTGTTTATCTTCTATCTAATATGTTTGCAAGGTAGAGGTGTGATCTTGTATTTCGATGGATCTTTCAATTATTTCTTCTTGCTTTCCACTCCTTTGGATCAAAATCACCCTTAAGTGACTTCTAAGAGTTTTAGAGTGTCTCAGCACATCTTCTTCTCTTGTTTTCCCCTGAAAATGTCTTTTTATAGTAAATTCTAGGATTTTGGTCAATGCATGGCCGTGCATTAAATCGTGCATAACTAAAATCTCTGAAAAATCATGAATCTGCATAACTTAAGAGATGTGCACAGGCTTATACATGGCTGTGATCCCTTCTGTTCTTCGAATCTTCATTTTATGTCATTTTTTCTTTCTAATTCTCCTCCTTTTAGTCTATTAAGGCAATTGTACCATGTAAACACACTTAGAGCAAATTAAGTGCTAAATATACAATAAAAATATAAAATACCAAGCAAAAATACATCAAATATAGGGTACAATAACAATTTTATATCTATCAACCATTCTCACACTTAAGCTTTTGTTTGTCTTCAAGCAAATCATAATCAAAATTATAAATTTTACAACATCAATCCATCATCAATCTCGATTTGTCCATTCATACTATACATTATCATATCCTATTGAATCAAATTGACATACAATTAAAGTAAAACTTTCTAAAATTAACTTTCTAAGTTAATATTAATAGTAATCACATGGTAATCTCATTAAAGTCAAAGCATTAATTTTTACTCCCTCACTCAGATGTCACTCAATGCACTCAAGTGTTTAAGGTGAAAAGTATCAAAACTCTCAATCAATGCATAGTAAAACTCTTATCATAGGTTTGCAATAAAATCACTTCTCCACCACTTATGTATAAACTAGAAATAAATATCAAAAGGTCTTTATAAAGTTGTAATGGAGCTTAGGTATGGTATAATTAGGATAATAAAAAGGGCGAACTTGAAGGGGATTTACTAAAGAAAAATTACAAGACTTGTTTAAAAATACACATATGAGTCCTTTTATTACAACTCTATTGATACTTTATACTAATTTCGTCTGCTCATTTGATTGTGGGTGATACACAGTAAAGAATTTAAAATTTACCCCCTGTAGTTTAAAGAACTCTTGCCAAAATTTTCTTACAAAATAGGATCTTTATCACTCATTATGCTCTTAGGTGTCCCATATAACTTAAAGACATAATCATAGAAGGGTGTTTGATAGGAATGAAATGCTCGTACTTGATAAACCTATCAACCACCACCATAATCCCAGTTCTACTTTTGGACAAAGGAAGCCCTTCTATGAAGTCTATACTAACATCCTTCCGGTATTAACAAAGGCTAGAGCTTCCCTTGATATGACATTCTCATACTTGTTTCTTTGGAAAAAAAACACACATCCTAACATAATCTCTCTCATCTCAACTCGACCCCTTCCAATGGAATACATTATAAAGCCTTTTGACTGTAGCAGTTATCCCTGAATGTCATCTTTGTGGCTTACTTGTAAACAGCCCATGATATTTTGTCGCTAGTGGCTTACTCAAATATGCAATCAAGTAACCCTCATTTGTAGCACTGAACCAATGTCAATTCTGCAAATGTCCGCTTCTAACACGACAGGCTTTGAGAAGTTAGGTAAGGCTAAGACTGGGGCTAGGATGAGGGCTCTTTTTATTTCATTAAAGGCTTACGTGTGTTGTTAAATCCACTCGATTGTTGTAGAACCCTTAAGCATATCTGTTAAAGGCTTAGCCTTTTGAGCATAGCTTCGTATGAAGCGAAGGTAGTATCCGATGAGCCTAAGGAATCCTCTAAGCTGTCGTATAGAACTAGGTATGGAATTATTCTGCACTATCTCCACCTTCTTTTCATTTATCACCACTCATTTTTCTGAGATTACATGTCCTAAATATTCTATCCATTGTGCTCCAAAAATACACTTGTTCCCATTTAGGTATATCTGATGAATCAGAAGGATCTCCAAAGCTTTTCTTACATGACACAAGTGTTGATTGAAACTATCACTGTAAATGAAAATATCATCAATGAGGACAAGAACGAACTTCCTAAGAATGGGTCAAAAATCTCATTCATAAGATTCTAGAAAGTTAAAGGTGCATTTGTTAGACTGAAGGGCATCACAAAAATTTGTAATGCCCTCATGAGTTTTAGAAGTCATCCTAGCTATAGTCCCTTCCCACATGCTTATTTGGTGATGCCCGGAGTGTAAATTCAGTTTGAACTACCAGCTAGAGTTTTGTACCTCATCCAAGAACTCTTCGATGAGTGGGACTAGGAACTTGCCCTTCACCATATATCCATTTACCTCATGATAATCCCTACATATAAACCACAAGTTATCCTTCTTCCGAACCAAAACGACTAATCATGAGTACAGACCCAAAATGTGGCGAATAAACCTTTATTGAAGCAACCCCAACACTGCTCTTTTGATCACATCTTTTTGTTCTCCCAATAACAATAAGGCCAAACATTCACAGAATCCACTCCTTTAAGGAGGATCCTATGATCCTGGTCTCTATTTGGAGGAAGTTGTCAGGGTTCTTGAAAGAGGGCCCTAAACTCTGGCAGGGATTGAATTTCAACTTCCGTAGGTTCTTGTTCTTCTAAACTCATTTGTTGAAAGTGCTCCTTGATTGGAGTAGTGAGTTGTAACATGTAGAGCCCCCAACCTTGGCTCCTTTAATTAGCTTGCTTAATCTCATCCTGGAGCCAACATCGTTCCTGTACTCTTGTTGCTTATTAGTGTGATTAAGTTCCCTTCCCATGAAAACTTCATGATTTGCGCCTTAAAATTGCACAGAATATCATCCAGGTTACCAGTCATTGCACACCCAAAACAACATCACAACTTCCTAATGGAATGATCAGTGCATCTGTAATGAAAGAAACACATTACATGTCCCATGTGAATCCTCGAAACCGTTGTTGGCAGTTGATACGAAGGCCCCCTCCTATTGTGATACTAATGTCAGGAATAGATGCTACTTTCTCTGGACTCCTCTGAACTAACGCTTCACTGACAAAATTATGAGTGCTACCATAGTCAATCAGTATCTGTATGGGCCTACGTGCGTGATACCCCATCACTCGCATTTGTTTGTACTCCATCTTCTCAGTCCCTCCGATCCACGCTTGGAATGAGATGTTAGGTTGTTCCAGTTCCATCATCTTTTCCTCTGATTCTCAATTCCTCCTCAGCTTCTCCATCCTCCTCAGCCATATATAAGTGAAGCTACTTCTTCCGACACTTATGATCAGGCATGTACCTCTCATCACACCAGAAACATAACCCTTCGCGCCATCAAAATCGCTACTGCTTACAGTTTTGATTGGCATTGAGTTGCATGTTAACTCTCCCCGGCCACCTATACCTTAGGAGTTGGGAGTCGAAAGTATTCCCTTCAGCAATTGGGTTCGGCTTCACCCACTTGCTTATTTATTTATTCTGCTTCCTGCGTAGCTTTCTGTATTGCCTTTCTTCTTTGACGTAACAGAGAAACGCAACAGACGAGAAACAGAGTCATTTAGAAGGAAGAACCAGCGAGTAGCGTAGAATAAGGTGAGTTGCGCAAGGAATGTTATATTCTGACAGTGAGATACGCGTCCTTTAGGAATTGCTCCTCATGTTTATATCTGCGTAACGAGTCGTAACAAATTCAGTAATGAAAATGATTTGTTGATTCTCTTTTCTCTCTCCAATTCTGTCTCCTCCTTTTCTTTATTCTCTCAATTACCTACAGACAAACGTCACTATAAAAAAAAAAATTTCATCTATCGTTAGGCAGGCTATCGGTAAATTCCCCTTTTTAGATGCTTTCATGATATGAATTCCCAGTTGAGTAATGCAACTTTCTTAAAACGCCAACATAACGTTACAAGCAGATAACGTTACAAGCAGATGCTTGGTTGAACCAAACTCAAACTAATTATTGTTATGATTTCAATCAACCTTCAACCACCTATTATGTTAACCAAATGATTAAGAATGAGTTACTACTGGCAATCACATCTGAAACATGAAACTAAAATCTCATACTGCAAAAGAAAGAAAAAGGAAATGGAATTTTCAGCTGATCATATTATGCAAAATAAGTTACAGTTGACAGACATTTCAGGAAAAGCGTAGGGTCTGTCACAATGAGTTACTTCCGTGAAATAAGATTATACACGATAAAGTACAAAATTTCTCCCCTCTAAAATCTCTCCGGGCTCATTCTTCATCGGAATCATGCACATTACTTCTTGTACGTAGATCACAAACACAAAATGCTATATGGGAGACAAAGAAGCTGTATAAGAACCATCATTGTACTTCAAACCTTTTAAGAAACCTGACTGCAAGGAATCAGTAACAATAGCTTCCAAGCCAAAAGCATGACTGCTCTGTTGCAAACATTCAGTTGTTGAAGCTTGAAAATCAGATTTCTGACAGATTGTTCCGAGGGCCACATTCAAGCCAGTTGAGGTATGTTCTGTGATGAAGCTGAAAATTACCAAAATCATAGCAACAGTTTAGTACCAAGTTACAGAGTTTCCTGCTCCATTTACACAAGCTGAAGATGCTATGTCAATTTATCTTACCTTGCCTCAAAGTTCTTCCCTTCAGAAGCCAGGAGAGAGCAAACACGGCAAACAATCCAAGAAGGAACATAGTCACCCTTAATTTCGATGCTAGAACAGAAACCTTGCACTGATTCACCATGATCGGTTCTTTTCATCTCCATGCATTTTATCTGTGAAACAAGGATACAAGCTGTCAAAGAGCATACTAGTATCAAGCACAGAAGGCAAGTAAAACTTTCCATTGGAACAAGACTTTTGTAATGACAACAAAATTGAGCTTCTATATCTTGTGAAAGATTTCTGGCCACAATAGCAGAGCAAATGTGGGCAATTGCATTGAAATATCATCACATCAAAAGAAGGCATGCCTTTACAACACATCAAAAATCATGACTAAACAAGAAACCAGAATATAGGGACAATCATGATATCAAGTCTTTTTGATGTTTAAACTCGAGTTGCAGTGAATCCAACTAAACAAATTAAGAAGCACAGAGCATAAATATCACCCACCTCTGGAGTAGAAATGGAAGCATTTTGAAATGGGAGAGGCGAATATAATACAGGAACATCTGTTCCAGACAAATAGGTAAGGAAAGACCTGAAGACAAGCCACACAAATAGGTAAGGAAATACACTATACATAAAATCTTTTTGAAAACCAACAGCTCATCAAAGTAGAAACTGTACCACCTGTAATTCAACAAAATATCATATAATCCATGCACACTCTTATTTCCATAGAAAGCCAGCAGAGACTGAGGGCTATTATCAATATCAAATAGTGAACTCTGTTTTCGAGTCTGCACATTTGGAGAAAACACCAATTAATATCCACCAGAAGAAACAAATTAGAATGGAGAGCCTAAGGATCTTGAAAGCAGAACCATCCAAATTAGCTGCAATCTTAATAATCCAAATATCAGATAAAGGAATTTATTGTTAAATTAGGTACTGAAAAACAGTGAGATAGGCTAATGGAAAAGGAACAACAGCAAACCTGGCCTAAATTCTGTTTCTCGATCTCTGACAGCTCAAGTAGATATTCAGTAGTGACTTGCTCTTCCTTAGAATTGCAAAGTGGCATAGAGAAACAAACATCCTAATCCATACAAAATTAAAGGTGGTCAAACTTTAGGACTTTCAGAATTCAATGAAAAAGCAATCATATCAGAACATTCAAATCCTAAAGGATATGTTCTATCAAGAAGCAGTTTAGTTCAAAGCTATTCATAGTCACCATAGTAGGACAAACTGAAAAGGAAATGACCAAACAGGGAGAAAAATAACCAGAAAATTCATCAATAACCACAATATCTTACATGCTCCTTCAGCAATGACCTCAAACTTCTTGTTGACTGAGAGATGTATGCATTGCATTTGGATTTCCCTGGTTCCTCGCTAGCAATGAACATCACCACAAAATGTGAAGCACAAACTACAACCAGAAAACAGTAATTTAATGTATGGTCAATGTAATAGGGACATAAATCTCAAGTTTAAGGTAAAAGTTCATAATTGAAAATTGCTTTCTGATTAATATTTTGTGAATACCTCAAATTACCAAGCCCAAACCAAAAGGATGGCATGGAAAAATGTTAATAACAACTAGATTAACAATAAAGAGACAGGCATAACTAGAAATCTATCTGCATTCTATATACAAATTCGACCATGTCATAAGCATGACCATAAACTTGATATTTTGTAAACATTTTTAGAATTTCTTTAGAGAACTAGTGTTTAATGTGGGAGAACAATTTAAAATATTGCACAAGAATCGGTATTGGAATTTACCATAGAAGATATTGCAAATATTCTTTCGTAGCATGTAATAAAGACTGCGAAATGACTCTTCCCATGACAGTTGCCTTTTCCTTAAAAAATCTGTTTCCACGTTGTAGAAGAAAAAAGTTCAGAAAAGAAATGAAATAAGAGGTATTCAACTTATGTTCACACTTAACAAACCTTCCTCTGCTCCTGCTGAGGCCAATACAGTTATGACAGATGGTGGTAATGTAGATTGAGGGTAAACCCAGGAGTGTAGAACATTAGACTTTAAAACTTCAGTAGATAATGTTTGCTTTAAGCTACTATGATCACCAGAACCAAATTGAGGAATGGCACATGGCACACCAAGGTATGTACTGCCCATAATGGACCTATGAATCCTGCAAATTGCAAAACTGGGTGTTAGCCAACTGTGACTAGATTACTGTGAAATCATATACGTTTGTCGACATAGCATGTCAGATCCCAAAGATAAGTCCTCAAGGAAAGTTAGAGGATCTAGAACAAAAAAGAGATCATAGTTCAGAAGTTCAGGAACTAGCAGAGCTCTTCAAAAGTTGGCAACAAACGCATCAATTACATAAAAGTCATTAAGTCCAAATTCAGCACAGGACATATATGAGCTACATGAAACCCTACAAATAAAATAAAAGAAGGAATAAATACCCAGTAATAGGAGAAAGAAATAATACAATGGATAATATCCATGGTCAAGATTCAGCAATGGGAAAATCTGCAATTCTTAAAATCAGATGAACATGGCAATGCTACAAATGAAAATATTCACCAGATCTTTACTATTGAGATGTACCTGGGATTCAAATAATGCAGAAGAGAGAAGGAAAAAGAGACAAGAAAACACATAGCAAGGTACAAACACACATCTGTGGTTAACCAGAAATCCCCATAATAAAACCATTTATTTATCTCCACAAGATCAAAGCAAAAGTTGAATAGCCCAGCTGTATAGCTGCTATAAAGCAAAACTACTGTTTGTCATTACATAAGCTGTTCATTTAACATTATCATTCAAAGATTTCTCAGGTAAGAAAGAGAAGTCCTGAAAATATTCAACAACAGATTTAGGGATGACATTGAGTTCGAATCTAACCCGGCCCAAATTCAACAGGCCACTGCCACTCGGGCCCAGGATTTAAAGCCCAGCTTGAATTCCCAATGTTTAAGTACAAACGATGACATTTTAAGCAAAACAACATCATTTTCAAAATGAAAAAAGAGGGTCGTCCTGGTCAAGTGGGCCCAAGCCCAGCCCGCCTGCCATCTCTAGACAGATTGACTTAAATAAGTGCATGTTCTTTTACTCTATGAATGAATATCAAGTGTCTATTATATAATAAACTAATATATATCAAAATGCACAATGACCAGTAGCTTAATGGCGTAACACCTTCCTCCTTTGCATCCATTGGTAAGTTTCGAGCCTCAAAAAAAAAACAAAAGAATCAAATTGGATACTTAGACAACTATGCATACAAGCAGGAAGAATTCAAAAAAAAGATAGAATGAAGAAATTTTCCTTGTTTTCTAGAAGACCACTTATCAAAATATCAAAAAAAGAAAAAAAACATGTAAGTGAACTGCCTCAAGAGTTAATTGGACTAAGCACAGACAACAGGGTAGAATAAAGAGATATAGGGTATAGTAGCATACTTACCAACTAACTGAACAAGAGGATAGCACTCTCATTTTGGTTTTCAAAGTAAGATCAAGAGGAGTCTTGAGGCTGGGTATACAGAACTCGGAGCAGATATTCCCTGAAGTTGAAGTATAATTGGCATGTTTTTCAAGAGAATCCGCAGTCACTACAGAACTTAGAGCAGGTGCACCAGCAACAAGTCCTTTTAATGCTTTATTCTGAAAGGTATTTGCTCTTAAGCGTGGATTTTTACTTAAAGTAATTAAGGAAAAAAAACTGTTCAAAAACCATACCATGTCAACAATTGAAGAGCCAGAGAATTTTTCTACTCCTGATGAAATCTCAGTAACACTGCGAAATATACTTTGACTACACCTCTCAAGTGTTTGGTGTGCTTGCTTCATACCATCTATGGAAACTTCAGTAGAGGAGACAGAATTCTTCTCACTGTTGGGAGACAGAAAAAAAATTTGTGAGAAAATTTGAATTGATGCTTGCTTCAGAATAGATACAAAGAACAATCTGTTACATCTACCATGAAAGTTGTCTCTTGGCAGCCAAATTTGAAAGCATGGAGAAACTCTTTTGGTTGTTAGGTTGTTCAATGGATGTATTTCCCTGCTTTTAACAATGAAAAGAGTAAATCAATCTACAACAACATCCACATTCAAAAACTTAGATCTTTACATCAGTCATGGCTATTACCTTTGAATTTTCTTTTCCAGAGAGCATCCTTAGCCTGGATTTTCTGGCCGGAAACACTTCATCCACCCTGGTGTCAATGTATCTAGGATTCTTTGGTAAATCTGGTTTCTTGAGCCCATTATCTACTTCAGTGGAATTACTGAGAAGCAAGAAGACACCGGTAAGCAAGCCAAGCCAATAAGATACAAGCATTAAAGAGAAAAAGAAGAAGAGTCGGAACTTACGTCATTGAAACAGGTGATGGAGCTGGAGATTCATCTACAAGCTCTATAGGATTTTTCCTCTTCAACTGTTCTCCCTGCAAGCCATCAGAAATGTTCAAAAAGCAACAGTTATTGCAGCAAAAAACAACTAAGAAATTTAAAATTAGTCCAGGGCAGATGCAGTGACTGTCCTCCTCGAGCATTAAGCTAAATTAAATGATTCCGCTTCTTATGACGCACAAATTCTGCAGTCAAATGTAGTCTTTTGCATTTGGAAATCTAACTGGGGGGTAAAAGAAAGTGTTATTATGATAGTATGAGATTAGGTATAATCTATGTTCAAACCCCTTGATTGGCAAACAAAGTGGTTTATTTCCTTTAAACAAAAGAAAGGGAAAACAGAATTATATGAATGCATTAGCATATACAACAAAAGATGAGAATACAATCTACACTTGACAATTAATTCTAGTATGAATAAAGAACCCGGTATGACAGGTGTCGAGCATGAAATTGCAAAAATATATTGTCAACATCATTCCAATGAAACAGTTACCGGTCACTCTCAGTTATTATGCTACCAGGCTAAACAAATTTTATAAATGATCAGAGTGGCCAAAAAGTAAACACCAGCAACGTTCAAGACAAGGTAATGACACCAAAACTTACTCTAAGTTCAGATGGGGTCTTCCTTTTCACCATCGGGCCAACTTTCAGAGCAACACCACCAAGTTGAAGGGAAGTGGATCCTAATGAACTAGATGTAGCAACTTTTGCCATAAAGTGTTCTCGTGTGCTTACTTCCACAGCAGTTCCACCTCTCAGCTCACGACCTAAATTTGCTTCAATTATTGCAGAATCAGAAGCATTAAGGGAAAAAAACAACTGGATTCTAACCCGTTAACTGCTCAGTTCTGTATTTGATTTAAAATTCACAAATGCACCTTAGGTCAAAAAAAGAATCAGATACACCAATTACTCATTGCAAATAGGTTTCCCCTTAATGGAAATGCATCTCCATATTATAAATTACCGAGGATCGTGTAGTTGTATCATAAAATAACCGCAATCCAGCTAACGCTCAATCACTTTACATGTCTGAGATGTTGACTTATGACCAGTAAAAACACTTATTGTACATCAAATTTTTAGATGTAAGTAACCTAAAATAGGAAATATCAACATGTCTGAAATTATCAAACATTTCATTTCGTTGAATCACTAAGAAAAAGTCGGATAGCACGAGTCAGGTAACTGCGATGAATAACTTAAAGACAACATATTCAATGATGCAGTACTCACTACAAGAAACCTATGGCAAGTCCTACCTCGACATTTATCAAATCAAGTGTAACACGTAGCAAGGAAATAGTGAGTCAGATTTAAGTTTAGAATTAGATTTACAATCCAAAAATCAGAAGCTAGAACCTCAAACGAATCAGTTATATAGACGGTACCTATCGGATGAGAACGAAAAGCATATCGAGAGAAAGAGAGAGAGAGAGAGAGAGCGCGCCCGATGTGGTCGGACAGTAACTGAGCCCACTGTAACCCTAATCTTTAGGGCTCCAAACGATTTTGCCCTCGATTACAAGTTGAGGGCAAAATGAACCACGGAGAAAGCGAGAGATAGTGTGGAGCGAGCGGGGAAACGAAGAGTTGCGAGTGAGTGTGAAAATTGATTTTTAAGTTTTGGCTTTCATCCATTTCCCTCCAGTACGTTGACGGCGTTTGGGTGGGGCGTTAACGGTCAAAACATTAAAACAAAGGGGGCCGTTAAGTAGGAGGTGTACACTCGCTTTTAAATGTTGGACACATTTCTGGAGCGTCGTTTTGCCCAACTCGCACAGTTTTCAGTTCAAATGTCTTTTATTTTGCAAGAGGTTTTTCTTTAGTGTCGCCGCCTGTTTTTGTCGCTGTCGTCAACAGATGCTATCGCCTCTCAACTTCGCTTATTCGTCGTTGTTATCCGCTTTTCAGGACGAGTATATGAGTGCTCCGCTCATCATCCCTTTTGTCATATAGTATGCAAGTTAAAATATACCAACACTTACAACTTCTTTGAACAAATTTAAATTCTAGTCGGGTCAGTCGTGTTAGGCCCGAGTCCGGTCAAAACGACCTGTGGGTCGATCGGTCCATTCTTCAAAGACTAATCTCCAACCTAATGGCTATGTCAAGCCCAGGCCCAGTCCACGCTCTCCTCAGCCCGACTGCAGGTGAGAGAGTCTCATGCAGACGTGAACTTGTAAACCTAGCACATGCACTATATAAGGTATTATTCTATCATAACGAAGGTACGC